>VHIU01000638.1:0-131934 GCA_010577795.1 Isatis tinctoria | reverse complement strand
AATGATAAAGTGCTTTCCTTCTTCTCACAGACCCTAGCGAGGCCAAAATCTGAAACTTTGGGGAAAAGATTGTCATCTAACAGTATATTATGTGGTTTGATGTCAAAATGTACAATCCTTGTTTTGCAGCCATGGTGCAAGTACTCTAGACCACGAGAAACTCCTAGCGCGATCCCGTACAATGTGTTCCAGTCCATATTCATCGAAGTTTTACCTGAGATGAATCTATCAAGGGATCCATTTCCCACAAATTCGTATATAACCGCTCTCTTGGAACCTTCAGGCAGAATCCAACAGGGAAACAATGTTGACATGTGAAGTTTTGCTCATGCTCGCAACTTCATTGATGAAATCTTCACCATCACCCTTTGTCTCCTTCAGGACCTTCACCGCAACCATGCGGCCATCAGAAAGGGTTCCTTTATAGACAGTTCCAAATCCTCCTTTTCCAACCCCTTCCGCAAATGAATTTGTAATTCTTTTAGCTTGTGCAAAGCTGTAGCGTTTCAGTTGAATATGGGACATTAGTTTCTTCTGCACATATTTTCTGATGCTTTTACCTTTACAAGAGCTAGAAGAAAGGTACTAATAAGACCAAGTACGCAAGTAGAATTACTCCTACTACGGAACCTGAAACCATAAAAACGAAAACAAAAGTGCTCGGTCAAAGAAAATTTTATACATAACCAGTTTTGAAATCGCATCTGGCTTCTTGAAGAATAGGAGAAGGTTAACTAACTTAACTACCTATTTCTGCTCCAGAAATTAATAAGCCTGCATCAAAAAAATAGCAAAAAAAAAAAAAAATTGTCAATCCAAGAGAGTTTCTGAGAAATGATCCAATCAAAGCATCGGTTGACGAGGGTTTGAGGAAATTAGAACATTGTTAAAATATCATTTTTAAAAATAAAAAAACAAGCACACACTATAAAACCAAATCCAGAAAAGACAAATGATTTACCATGGCTAGTCACTCGATAGTTATTGCAAGTATAGCCCTGTGACCCATTTGCACAATGGCAGATAAACCCATTTGAGATGTGACCATATCCACAACACCAGAAAATCCATGCACGCCAAACATTTTTGGTCAGTCCAACCTCAAAACCCTGTTCAATCGCCTTCTTCAGATTATCTGGAGTTGGAGTTGTCTGCAGTACGACCAACGCCGGTCCAGATGCAGGTATACTTACGTTTCTTCTGCAAAACCTCCAAGCTTGTTTAAGTTCCACGGTACCTATTAAAATAAGGGGAGGAGATGTTTTTGGTGACATAGTAACTTTTGTCATGGTTTACACAACCAAGCTCTCCAATGTATCCAAGATAAGTAACATCACACTACAAAAAATAGATCATTTTAAATCATTTATTTTTAATATTCACATCAGTTTTAAATGATGCAAAACACTTTTACATCACTTAAATAAATGACTCTGAATGTGATGATGCTAATAATTTGCATCATTTTATTATTAACCGATGTAAATATTAATTATATTTACATCGATTATTATAATCGATGTAAGTATGTGTCAATTGTAAAAAAATGAAGTTAACTTTTAAATCAGTTAATTAAATGATGTTAGTATTAGTGTCAATTAAATTAATTGATTTTAATTATTTGTAATATTTGTATCATTTAGTAATATTAATAATTGTATCATTTAAAATTAGTGATTTGAAATATCATTATCACTTGTAAATAAATGATGTAATATTAGTGTCAGTTAAAATGATTGATTTTAATTATTTGTACCACTTATTAATAATTGATGTAATATTTGAATCAGTTAGTAATTTTACAATTGTATCATTTATAAGTAGTGATTTAAAATATTCCATCACTTCTATATAACTGATGTTAAATTAGTGTCAATTTTCAGAATTTATTTAAATAAATAAATCATTTATAATTAGCGATTTAAACTATTATTATCATTTATAATTAACTGATATAAATTTAGGGTCAATTTTGATAACCGATTGTAATAATTGTATCATTTATGGTGACTGATTTAAACTATTATTAGCATTTATAATTAACTGATGTAAATTTAGTGTCAATTTACAAAATTAATTCTAATCATTGTATCATTTTAATTAGTGATTTAAAATATTATTATCAATTATACTTAATTGAGGCAAAATTAGTATCAATTTTCATAAGTGATTTTAATAATTGTGTCACTTATTAAAACGAAATATATATCTTATTTGCATATTATAATTGACAAAAACATAATTTAAATTATTCAATCAAAATAATGTAGCATAATATATTGAATGTTTTGAAAAATGTAAATAAAACTAACAAATAAGAAAACCAAATTCAAATTACCATTTAATGTATTAAAAAGTAGATTACATAATTCATCCATCAAAGAAATTCATAAAACATAAATAAATGAAAAATACTAAGCTCAAATAAAAAACCAAAGATACTAAGCCCAAAAAAAAATAAGGGGAGGAGATGTTTTTGGTGACATAGTAACTTTTGTCATGGTTTACACAACCAAGCTCTCCAATGTATCCAAGATAAGTAACATCACACTACAAAAAAAGATCATTTTAAATCATTTTTTTTAATATTCACATCAGTTTTAAATGATGCAAAACACTTTTACATCACTTAAATAAATGACTCTGAATGTGATGATGCTAATAATTTGCATCATTTTATTATTAACCGATGTAAATATTAATTATATTTACATCGATTATTATAATCGATGTAAGTATGTGTCAATTGTAAAAAAATGAAGTTAACTTTTAAATCAGTTAATTAAATGATGTTAGTATTAGTGTCAATTAAATTAATTGATTTTAATTATTTGTAATATTTGTATCATTTAGTAATATTAATAATTGTATCATTTAAAATTAGTGATTTGAAATATCATTATCACTTGTAAATAAATGATGTAATATTAGTGTCAGTTAAAATGATTGATTTTAATTATTTGTACCACTTATTAATAATTGATGTAATATTTGAATCAGTTAGTAATTTTAACAATTGTATCATTTATAAGTAGTGATTTAAAATATTTCCATCACTTCTATATAACTGATGTTAAATTAGTGTCAATTTTCAGAATTGATTTAAATAAATAAATCATTTATAATTAGCGAAATTGAAGTTATGAAATGTGCATCTAAATTCTGTCTTGGAAGATAGTCAGACATTGAAACATTAGCAAAAAAGAAGAAAAGGGGTTTGGGTTTGTGGGAATGTATAAATTCGAAAGGAGAAGGAGAGCTCAAGGAATTGAAGATGATTCCAGATCCTTCTGGGTTTGTCTGTGTGTCTGTCTTCAATAAGCTGCAGATTATGACCCCATTTTTCTTTAATTATTTTATTAGATCAGAGCTGAATAAAATCGGTGGACTTTTCTCGAAACATGATTGGCAACAGTATACGAAATGCACCACACCTTGTGGTGTTGGGGTTTGTATAATTACTCTTTCTGGGTGGCATTGGTCACGTGCTGGTTCTTCAAGAAAGCTTTCGATTTGAGCTTCTTTTGGAGTAATTTGATGAATATGATGAATAAGCTGTTTATAAACTTGAAGAAAACGATAATACAAATATAACCAAAATAACAAGGTTTGACTCAATATTTGTTCCTTTGTATTTTGATCTTAAAAGCTACGCTGCATGGAATCGGAAGCGGGTACGCGGAAGCGGAAGCGTCTGGAAGCGCAGAAGCGAATTTTTAAAAATATTTAGGAAGCGGGTACGTGTTGGAAGCGTATATATATATATATATATATAAATTAGACTAAAAAGATTTTAAATAATAAAAATCCAATACTTAATTCAAATATTGTAAGTTTAAATAGCAAGTTTTAAAATACCAAAACAAAACTACAGCTCTAACAATTCCAAAATAACAAATTCTTAACTAAAAAATGACATGGTGACTACAATACGTGACTATTAGCAGTTTAGCACATAGCAAATAACTAGTATAGACAATAATAACTTCTTTTGGAAGCAAAGAAAACGTGGCAATGCTCTGAACATACATTCTTCTCAAAGTAAATAAACAATTTGGCAGCTTGTAATATAATAATATAGACTAGTTTCAAAAGTCAACTCAGAACTATAATTAATATACAGATTACGTACCTTAGCTTTGCTTCGTCTCCCTCTTCCTCCCGCAGTTGCAGAGTTACAGCAGCAACAAGTCGTCGTTTTAGTTCTCTTCTATTTTTTTTTCTGCATTAGTTAGGGTTTTAACTTTTAATTTTTAACCTCTATATTATAAAATGGGCTAAAGTTGGTTAAAAATAGCAAAATAAAATAAGTTTCAAAAGCCCAAGAGATTTTTTTTATGCAAAAACGTTTCCATATGTAGGCGTGACGCTTCCATCTCGGAATCGTGCGTTTCCGCGACGCTTCCAAACACCTAAAATCAGGAATCGCGATTCCACTGCGCTTCCTCACGCTTCCCCGCGCTTCCGCTTCCGCTTCCGCTTCCGTTTCCGGAGCGAGAAACGCTAGTCTTCTGGCGCTTCCATGCTTCCTAGCTTAAAAGTACTTATAAATCCACCAAATTTAATTCTAAATCAAATCCTTGAACAAATCTTTACTATTGAATAACAGTTGATTTTAAAATCTCTTTTAAAATCATAGACCTAATAACACTGGATTTGAATATAAATTTTAAAATCATAAAATCAATAACACTGAATTTGAATATGAATTTTAAAATTATAAAACCAATAACATAGGATTTGGCTTGGATTCCTAAATTCATTAAAATACCCAAACCAATAACACCACATATATTCTCAAAGTGTTATTTAATGAATTAAATTGTTTAAAATCAAAGTTTCAATAACACCAGATTTAATGAAATCATAGAATTTTTAAAAACCAAACTTTTTGAATAACAATCGATTTTGTACGAAACTAAAAAATCACCAAACCACTAACACTGGATTTTAGTAAGAATGTCAAAATTCATAAATCAATAACAATAGAATCTGAAAATTTTAACAATCATTAAAAATTCAATTCCCACTAACACCCCTGTCTTAAATATAAAAAAATGTTCTATCATTATGAAATAAAATTCTAATCAATAAAAAATTACAAATTTCCAAAGATTTTTTTTGCTTACTCATTCTAGGTTTCCGATCAAACACTAGGTTTTGGTTTGTCTTTTGACGACCAAAGCTACTTTCCGGCAACCTAAAACAGCTTTTTAGCCAAGCAGAATAATCCTAAAAATATATTTGTAAATCGTAGACCTAGTTTCTTTCTATTTTTACATTAAAAGATCTACCGCTCAACAATTTCACCAAAGCTACTGATATTACTGAGGAAATGCAAAGGCCATTCACTATTTGAGTACAAGTTGATTTAAGAGAAGTTAGAAGAGCTAACTTTGAAACAAGTGATGCATAAGAAACTTACCATCAACAACATCCGGAACGAGTGGACTGCATTTAACTCCTGATTCCAAGGTTACGTAGCAGCAAACCTGGTTGGTACTGTTGAAACAGCAGATTCCTCCAGAGGATGAACATGTTTGACACAATGTTTGATAGATCTCCGCGCCTAACTCAAACCCTTTTCTTAGGCCAATTTCCAATTGGGTCAAACTCAAATTATTCTCTTCTGGAACGAAACTCGTTGGAATCTAACCGTGAAACTGTTATGGCAGGAATACTCATAATCAGGGCTCTGAGAAACTGACACAAAACCCTTATCAGGACAAGTAAAACTAGAAAGGTAATGTAGACGAGGGTCACAGAAGTAGTAACGGTGAGGCTCGTGGAAGTATGTGGAAGATAGAAAACTTCTGGAAGAAAGGCTGTGGTAATGAATTGGGTGGAGCAAAACAGACTTTGAAGGTCTGCTCTGGCAAGTCTAAGAGTGTTAGAAGTTTGATTTATATGAAGAACATGGAACTCCTGGTTTGAGATGATTAAAGAGGTGATGTTTTGAAGAGATTGCGGATAATTATGAACACTAAGTGAGATGATTAAGAACACTAAGTGATGAAGAACATCTTTGTTGAAGGAATTTGTACAGGTTTTAATCATATTAAAACAGCCTTAACAACAAATCCTAAGCCACAGATCATGTGTCAATTGAATATATGTCAGATCTCGGGTATACCTGGAGATTAGCAGCAGAAGATTATCAGGTATTCGAGATCAGGAAGCGCCTTAAGTGCTGCGCCTCTACAGAAGTCCACACGCACACAAACTGGATGACAGGGATGCTAGTGCCTTGCGAACGGTTCGCCTTGGGATTCTCTCTTCGTTTCTTTGACGGCCAGGAACTTCTGATATATTTCAAGTCGTGCCCTATATCATATATATAGGTGACTTGACGAAACCTAGTTGACGGATGGACCAAACCGACTTGATTTCAATTAAATAAAAAACCGGTTCTCGATCCCGAGTGGTATCGATCGACACTCACCTTTGGTGTCGATCGACACCCTCACAGAAACTTGATATCGACGTATATCTTATATACATTGGTCATGATCATTACTCTAATGATCAAACCCAATTTATATTATCCAGTTTACTTAGGTGTGTGACCCTATAGGATCATATGATAATGGTAATGAGTTCATAACTCAAAGTTATAAGCGGCTTCTAGCAAAACATTATAACCGTCCAATATCATATGATTGTCTTATCTCGACTTCACGACTCCACTAGAGTAAATACAAGTATGATTTCAGGACATTCCCTTCAGTCTCCCACTTGTACTGGAATCAACTATTCCCATAATCCCTTTGTCTCTATATCTCGTTCTGGCATAAGGCAAGAACTCGTGTCATCCTTAATCAACCAAACCATGTTCATCGAACTCCGATTTATACTGATGAAAGACAAACGATTGACATTCAATCTGTTTGAGCGCGGCCACGCATTTCCAATATCAAATCTTCGATAGGCCCATAATATTTATCTCCTGTCATATGGGAGGGACAAATTCCATCTTGTTCCATCCCTGTTCCCTACACACTTCATAATATGCCCAATCAATGCCTTTATAGTCACCAGTTACGGCTGACGTTTGACAGAGTCAAAACATACCAATTCATATGTTAGAAAACATGATGAACTCAGGTCTAAGGACTGTACTCTATAGTCGTAATGAGAAACTCTTATGACACTCATATAATAATCTTGTAGAGTTCTCATTAGCGGGTCATGTCCGATCATGAGTTCTCTAACACATATCTATGTGATTGACTTTAATACTCCTATTAATGACTCCATGAAACTTAGCCATCAGTCACCTCACATACTAGTCTCGCGCGGTTATTAATGTCCAACTTTAATAACCTCGACTATGGACACAAATAATTTATGTCATCTATCACTTATAGAGTTTCATGATCAAATCACTTATTTGATGATCTATAAGAATGCCATAAATTACTTTTGGACTATTATTTAATAACACCATTAAATAATACTGAAATAATTTCATTAAATAAAACATAACCAAATGTATGTTTACATGAACATCAAAACATAAATGTGATAACTCCCACTAAAAACAAGATTACTGCTTAAGGAATCTAATGCCTATAGCAGCTGCATGGCTCTCATGCTTCGGTCGTGGGAGTGGCTTGGTCAAAGGGTCAGCGACGTTCTCGTCTGTCGGAACTCTGCTGATCTTGACGTCACCTCTCTCAATGATATCACGAATCAGATGATATATTCTCTCAATGTGTTTGGATTTCTGGTGTGATCTGGGCTCCTTAGCCTGAGCTATGGCTCCATTGTTGTCACAAAACAATGCCACAAGCTAAGAAATGCTAGGAATCACACCAAGCTCAATAATGAACTTCCTAATCCAAACAGCCTCCTTCGCCGCTTCAGAAGTAGCGATGTATTCAGCCTCAGTCGTTGAATCCGCCACGGTGCTCTGCTTGGAACTCTTCCAACTAACTGCACCTCCGTTCAGACAGAAGACGTAACCAGATTGAGATCGGAAATCATCTTTATCTGTCTGAAAACTAGCGTCCGTATAACAACTCACTACAAGTTCATCACTTCCTCCGTACACTAAGAACTTATCCTTAGTATTTCTCAAATACTTCAGGATTGTCTTGACGGCAGTCCAGTGACTCTCACCAGGATCCGACTGGTATCGAATTGTCATGCTTAACGCGTAAGCAACATCTGGACGAGTACAAAGCATGGCATACATAATAGATCATATCGCAGAAGCAAAAGGAATCCTACTCATGCGCTCTCGCTCAGCAGGTGTCGAAGGACACTGCTTCTTGCGCAGAGTAATGCCATGAGACATCGGAAGCAAGCCCTTCTTGGAATCATGCATGTTGAACCTGTGTAGAACCTTATCGATATAAGTGTCATGGCACAGTCCAATCAGCCTCTTTGATCTATCTCTATAGATCCTTATTCCAAGAATATAGGCGGCTTTGCCCATGTCTTTCATCGAGAAACAACTTCATAGCCAGTCCTTTACTGACTGAAGTAACGGAATATCATCTCCAATGAGAAGTATGTCGTCTACATACAGTACGAGAAATGCAACTGCGCTCCCACTAGTCTTCTTGTAAACGCAAGGTTCCTCTTCGTTTCTGATGAAGTTAAACTTTTTAACTGCTTCATCAAAACGAAGGTTCCAACTCCGAGATGCTTGCTTCAATCCATAGATAGATTTATGAAGCTTGCATACCTTCCCAGCAGCATTAGGATCAATGAAACCTGGAGGTTGTGTCATATACACATCCTCTTCCAGAATCCCGTTAAGGAAAGCTGTTTTCACATCCATTTGCCAAATCTCATAATCATGATGAGCGGCTGTTGCTAGGAGAATCCGAATAGATTTAAGCATAGCGACTCGGGAATAGGTCTCATCATAGTCAACACCTTGAACTTGTTTGAAACCTTTTGCCACCAACCTAGCTTTGTAAATCTGAACGTTTCCATCCACATCGATCTTCTTCTTGAAGACCCATTTACAGTCAATGGCTTTTACACCATCAGGTAAATCACCCAAAGTCCATACTTGGTTTTGTGACATGGAACCCATTTCGGATTCAGCGGCCTTAAGCCACTTTTCGGAGTCAGGGCCCATCATTGCTTCTTCGAAGGTCGCAGGTTCGTCACTGTCAATGATCAATAGATCATGACAATTAGTCACAAGAAATCCGTATCTCTCGGGCTCGTGACGAATCCTCTCGGATCTGCGAACTTCAGGCATCACAGGCTCGGGCTCTACAACTCTTTGTAAATCCGGTCACTGCTCTTCCTCGACAGGTTGAGCAGGCTCCTGTGATTCTCGAATTTCTTCGAGATGTACTTTACTCCCACTATTCTTCTTGGAAAGAAATTCTCTCTCAAGAAAAACACAGTTCTTAGCAACAAACACTTTGTTCTCGGAACGGTTGTAAAAGTAGTAAGCCTTGGTTTCCTTAGGATAACCAACGAAGTAGCACTTATCAGATTTGGGTGCAAGCTTATCAGATATCAACCGCTTGACATAAGCTTCACAACCCCAAATTTTAAGGAAAGACAAACTTGGAACTTTTCCAGTCCACATCTCATATGTCGTTTTTTCAACTGATTTTTGATGGACTCTGTTCAGCGTAAACACAGATGTTTCTAGAGCGTATCCCCATAAGGATAATGGAAGATCTACTTGACTCATCATCGATCGGACCATATCTAATAAAGTCCGATTTCTCCTTTCAGACACACCGTTCCACTGAGGTGTTCCAGGAGGAGTGAGTTGTGAAACAATTCCACAACTACTCAGATGATCACTGAACTCTTGGCTTAAGTATTCACCTCCACGATCTGATCGAAGAGCTTTGATACTTTTGCCAAGTTGATTCTGTACTTCATTCTGGAACTCCTTGAACTTTTCAAAGGATTCCGATTTATGTCTCATTAAATAGACATAACCAAATCTACTGAAGTCATTAGTAAACGTGATGAAGTACTGAAAATTTCCTCTAGCACTAACACCCATTGGACCACATACATCGGTATGTATAAGGCCCAATAGGTCACCAGCCCTTTCATTAAATTTGTTGAAAGGGGCCTTTGTCATTTTGCCCAATAAGCAGGATTCACACTTCTCAAATGATTCAAAATCAAATGAGTCTAAAAGCCCATCATTATGAAGCTTCTGAATCCTTTTCTCATTGATGTGGCCCAAACGACAATGCCAGAGAAAAGTGGGGTTCGAGTCATTGGTTCTTAACCGTTTGGTACTTATGTTATAGTCAGGCATCGATTGGTTAAGATATAAAGCCCATTCTCTAATGGAGCGCTACCATAAAACATTTCATTACGATCAAAAGAACAACACTTGTTTTTAATCGAAAAATGAAAATCTTCTAAATCCAAAACAGAAATAGAAATGATATTTCTGGCTTATAGCATGTACATAGTAGCAATTATTTAATTCTAAAACCAAGCCTGACGATAGAGACAAATGATAAGTTCCTACGGCTAATGCAGCAACTCTTGCTCCATTCCCAACGCGCAGGTCCACTTGTCCCTTTTCCAGCGTTCTACTATTGCTTAGACCCTGCATATTCGTACAAATATGAGCGCCATAGCCGGTATCCATACCCAAGAATTAGAACCTGAAGTAGTAACATTTACTTCTATAACATAGATACTTGGAGAAGTCATCTCAAACGTCTTCTTTGAGTTCTTTAGATCTCCCAGATACTCTTTGCAATTTCTCTTCCAATGCCCAGACTTATTGCAGTAATGACATTTATCAGCATCAGTAGGGCTGCGTTTGGGCTTGGAAGAAGCCTCAGGCTTATCCTGATTCTCAATATGGATTGCCTTAGCCTTTCCTTTGCCCTTAGCGGGTTTCTTAAACCTTTTACCCCCTTGTACCAAAAGTACATTAGGAGTCTTGATGTTTGGCTCAGCTGTCTTGAGCATGCCATGCAGTTCAGTCAAAGTCTTTGTCATGCTGTTCATGTTATAGTTCATGATAAACTGATCAAAGCTCGACAGCAAGGACTGCAAAATGATGTTCGTAGCCAACTCTTGGCTAAGGGGACAATCCAGTTTTGCCAGGTTATCAATATAACCCATCATCTTGATGACATGTGGGCTAACTGGACAATCCTTTGGTAACTTGCACTCAATGAGAGATTTAACCGTCTGGTATCTCTCAGTTCGTGCTTGCTCTTGAAACATACCTTTCAGGCTAGTGATCATCTCAATTGGCGACGCCACGTTCTCGTATTGCTTCTGCAAATTTGAGTTCATGGTAGCCAGCATGAGACAACTCACATCGACCACATCATTATAATGCTTCTCCCAAGCATTCTTCTCAGCGTGTGCGGCATTGGGTTTTGGTTTCTTAAGGAGAGCCTTCTCAAGGACATATTCCCTTTTCTCCTGCTTGAGAACAATTCTCAAGTTCCGATACCATTCAAGGAAGTTCGATCCATTAAGCTTGTCCTTCTCAAGGACGGATCGAAGCGAGAATGTGTTGGAGTGAGTGGAGGTAGACATAGCTGAAAATACACAAAAACGAGAGTTTTAGTTTCGATTTTCAAGAAATGAGAAATCTTAACAATTAAGAAACTCACATTATATTCAAACAATTTTCCTCAATTGAATATAATGATCCAAGATCCATATTTCATAAAAAATTTGAGTGAGCTTTGGCCCATCGCCCAAACTTTAGCTATTTAGGTAAGCAAACCTTTGCTGATTATATCATATATAATTCTTGGTCTCGGATTAATATCTTATATTAAATCCAATCCTATATCTGTAGGCCCAAAACTATTTTGATAGCCCAGTTAAGCAAACCAATCTTTTAAGTCACGTAGTAATGATTACAACCTGCCTCACTCGTGTAATTGCGGACACCCTGCTTTGGCAGACCCACCACACAATGAAACGAGCCTTGACAGTTGACAAGATTGGAAGATATCAAAAGCTTAATATTAGGTTCGAGGAACGGAGCCTTAATCTAGTTTATATCACTTATATATTCTAGATATTTCAACTTGTTTTATACTTATAAATTTTCTTAAGTTAAACAAGCTAGGGACGCGGATTCTGAACTGGTGTCGATCGACACCAGCTCAGTGTCGATCGACACAACTGGTTTGTGTTGACCGACAGATTCCGATCCGGTTTAATCGCGATGAACAATTTAACCGATTAAACCGATCGAACCAATCACGTAATCGACCGGTGTCGATCGATACTACATTAGTGTAGGTCGACACCAACCGTACCGGATCAAATGCGATAATCGATTTATCGCTTGAACCGATCGCGATAACCTGGTTCAATCCAATTAAACCAATCGCGGTAAACCGATCGGAGTAGATCGACACTGTTATGGTGTCGATCGACACCGGTGGTTTGAGGGAAAAAGATCGAAAGATCTTCACGCGAAACACGATCGGTGTCGATCGACACCCTTTCGCACAAACCCTAGATCGAATGATTTCGAGAGCAAAAACGATTTTAAACTCTAGCATGCAATCTTATATATCATATATATCGATTTGAATTCATCTAATTCATTAACATGCTTCAGATTCAATAGAAACACTAGGCTCTGCTACCACTGAAGGAATTTGTACAGGTTTTAATCATATTAAAACAGCCCTAACAACAAATCCTAAGCCACGGATCATGTGTCAATTGAATCTATGTTAGATCTCGAAGATACCTGGAGATTAGCAGCGGAAGATGTCAGGTAATCGAGATCAGGAAGCGCCTCAAGTGCTGCGCCTCTACAGAAGTCCACACGCACACAAACTGGACGACAGGGATGCTAGTGCCTTGGGAACGGTTCGCCTTGGATTCTCTCTGCGTTTCTTTGACGGCCAGGAACTTCTGATATATTTCAAGTCTTGCCCTATATCATATATATAGGTGACTTGACGAAACCTAGTTGACCGATGGACCAAACCGACTTGATTTCGATTAAATAAAAACCGGTTCTCGATCCCGAGTGGTATCGATCGACACTCACCATTGGTGTCGATCGAAAACCCTCACAGAAACTTGATATCGACGTATATCTTATATACATTGATCATGATCATTACTCTAATGATCAAACCCAATTTATATTATCCAGTTTGCTTAGGTGTGTGACCCTATAGGATCATATGATAATGGTAATGAGTTCATAACTCGTAAGTTATAAGCGGCTTCTAGCAAAACATTATAACCGTCCAATATCATATGATTGTCTTATCTCGACTTCACGACTCTACTAGAGTAAATACAAGTATGATTTCAGGACATTCCCTTCATTTGTAACATAAGAAAAGAAAGATCTTGACATTTCTAAGAGAGAAAAGATTGATATAATATATTGTGTTTGTTTCATTAAACATAATAAGGAGCCTTTATATAGGCTTACAACGTTAGTCTGAAACCTAAACAAATGGTATTATAATGGTAATGTAGTGTTGTAGGTGAATTCGTGATGAAAGCTTAAGTGTGGCCAAGTTAGGTGAAAATTAGGTAAACAAAGTATATGAATGAGTTGTTGGCTATGTTCAGCCTACCCACCACCTCCTTAGCAGCCTCCAATGGTCCTACAATGTCTGCCATAATTTAGCTTCTATTTACTCCTTTAGATAGATAACTTCATCTCCATTTACCTTATTGTTTCACCACATTCCTTGTTTATTGTTCTTTGTTTAACAAATAGTGATCCCATGTATCACAAATAAACAATCTGTGATCCAATGTCAACACTCCCCCTCAAGCTAACATTCTGGAATCACCCTAAGAATGTTCTAGCTTGAATTACCCATGAGTCTCACCTCATTAAAACCCTAACATAGAAAACCTCGTGGGACAAAACTATGTTAGGTAAAAGAGTATGAGCTTCATGGACGAGGAAAGTGCTTACCATGGTCTGGATAGATCAACAAGCCCAAGTCTACCATGAATGGAATCACAGACTTTGGAGCTTGCTGCTTTGGTGAAGATGTCTGCCAATTGATCTTCACTCCTTGTATAACATGGAAGGATCGTTCCATCTTCAATCTTCTCCCTGACTTTGTGACAGTCCACCTCTATATGCTTGGTTCTTTCATGAAAGACTGAGTTGGAGGCTATGTGTATAGCAGCTTGATTGTCGCAATGCATGGTCATTGGTGTTGCTCGATCAATGTCTAAATCCGCAAGTAGTCATTTGAGCCATGTTAACTCATTTGTCAGCTTCCTCATGGCACGGTACTCAGCTTCAGCTGTTGAACAAGCCACAACCTTCTCCTTCTTTGTCTTCCAAATAACCAAGTTGCCTCCTATGAATGTGCAGTAACCGGTTGTAGATCTTCTATCAATTCGGTCTCCAGCCCAATCTGCATCACAATAGCCCACAATCTCTGTGCTTTCATGTCTTCCCATCCAAATTCCGCGATCAAGGCTTCCTTTGAGATATCTTAGAATCCTCTCAACCATAGTTCAATGATATTTGGTGGGAGCGTTCATGTGTTGACTCACCTGATTCACACAGAAACACAAGTCTCTAGTAAGGGTTAAGTAGATTAGCTTACCCACTAGTTTGCGGTATAGAGCAGGATCTTTGAATAACTCATCCTCCTGCGCCCCCTCTCGATTGACCTTGTAGCCATCTTCAAGGGGAGTCTTGACCGGTGTAGCCTCCATGAAACCTGTCTCATTCAGAAAATCAACTACATACTTTCTTTGAGAAAGAAAGATGCCATCAGTACACCTCCATACCTCAATATCTAAGAAGTATTTGAGTTCTCCTAGGTCTTTAATCAAGAGTGGTTTTAGGAGAAGACTTGATACTTTCAATACCTTCTCTGTTGTCACCGGAGATGATCAAGTCATCTATGTAGACAACTACCACAACTAAGCCTTTGGAGGACTTATGAGTGAATAGGCTGTGATCCGACTCAGATCTTCAGAATCCTTGGTCCCAAAGGGTGCGGCTCAACTTGTGATACCAAGCCTGGGACTTTGCTTCAATCCGTATATTGCCTTTCTGAGTCTTAGAACTTTGCCTGGTGCTACAATGACTTCAAGACCTGGTGGTGGACGCATATACACTTCTTCCTCAAGTTCTCCTTGTAAGAAAGCATTCTTGACGTCCATCTGCCATAAGTCCCAAGAAAGGTTAGCAGCCAAAGAGAGAACAACTCTTATAGTGGGAAGTTTGGCGACTAGGGAAAATGTGTCCTTGTAGTCATTCCTATATGTTTGAGTAAAGCCACGAGCCATTAGTCTTGCTTTGTAGCGTTCAATATCTCCATTGCTCTTGTGTTTGATAGTGAACACCCAACGTGAAGTCACAGCCTTTCTCCCCTTAGGCAAATCTGCCTCATCCCAAGTGTGGTTTCTTACCATAGCTCCTACTTCATCTCCCACAGCTCCCTCCCATTCTTCTTTGAGTATTGCTTCCTCGCATGTGTCAGGAAGGAGATCAGATAGAATCTTGGTAAGGAACGCTTGATGAGATGATGGCAACACGGCAAGAGAGCAGACTGCTTCTATCTCGGGATGAGCTACTGCCTGGTTATTATAGTAGACTTTATTGTTGATCCAATTGGAAGGTCGTCTGATCCTTGTACTCCTACGAAGCTCAACTTGTTCTATTTCCTCTACTGTTTCTTGTAAAGGAGCTTCAAGAGACTCGTCTGAGATCTCATTGTCCACCTCCACATTGGCTACGTCCCGGTCAGCTTCATGAGAGAGACTGCTAGGATCAGCTGTGATAGGAGGACTTGGATAGACCTCTGCGTTGATTGAAGTCTCATGTTCAGGACTTGTAGGAACCAAGTTGTTGGGAGTATCTTGAGAAGATTCAGTAGGAGCAGCATCTTGAGAAGAGCTAGGCTGATCTGAACTTGGATTGCCTAAGTGCTCCAGTAAGTACCGCAGACTAATTGCGATACCGGATGAGGTTTTGGTCAGTTCTTGTAGCCTTCCCAATCCTTAGTCTTATAGTAGCCTTCCTCCTCAATGAACTTCACTTCTCTAGAGATGTGCAATCGGTTAGAAGTAGGATCAAAACACTTGTAACCCTTTTGAGTAGGGGAATAGCCGAGGAACACGCATCTTAGACTCTTGGCATCAAGCTTTGTCCTCTGTTCACCTGGGATCAACACAAAACAAAGACATCCAAATACTTTTAGGTGATCAATGGATGGCTTGGTTTGATGCAATACCTCAAATGGAGAAGAGTCATTAAGGACCCTTGTTGGTATTCGGTTGATTAGATAGCAAGCTGCTACAACTGCATCACCCCAGAATTTCTTAGGAACATTAGTGTGAAACATCATGGATCGTGCAACATCCATCAAGTGCCTATTCTTCCTTTCTGCCACACCGTTTTGTTGTGGAGTGTAAGGACAGCTTGTCTGATGCATTATTCCATGTTAACTTTTGACTCACATATTCACCACCACTATCTGTCCTCAATATTTTTACTTTGGCATGAAATTGATTAGTGACATATGTTTGAAAATTCAAAAATGCATCAAAAACTTTATCCTTAGATGCTAACAAAGTGACCCAAGTGTATTTGGATTTCTCATCAATAAATGTGACAAAATACTTGTATCTATCTCTAGAATGACAAGGAGCTGTCCACACATCCGAATGCACAAGATCAAAACATTTAGCATAAATGGTTTGAGACTTTGGAAATACAGTTCTACAATGTTTTCCTAAGATACAAGATTCACATTTAAAGTGATCGAAAGTAACTTTAGGTGACAACAACTGTAACGGCATCAGATGTGGGTGACCAAGTCTAGCATGCCACAACTTATTAAGCTCAACCGAAAAATAGGAAGCAACAAAAATAGGTAAAGTAGATAGGTCGGTGCTTGGTGAATTGTTTTCTAAGACATATAAATCTCCTTTAGTGCCCCCTTTGCCAAGCAACCTCATACTGTCAATATCCTGAAAGTAAACATTGTTAGGACCAAAAATTGCATAGTAATTCAGGTCAGTAGTAGCCCTTTTGACAGATAACAAGTTTGAAGTAAACCCAGGCATATAAAGGGCTTTAGATCTCTTATCAAACAACTTTAGTTCCCCTATTCCACTAACCGATACCTTAGTTCCATTGGCTATGACTACACTACCTAGAGCATGCTGAACATTACAAAGCAAGTCTGGGTTACTAATCATGTGATGAGAAGCACCACTATCAATAACAAGCGATTTACTAGGCTTAGTAGAGAGGAAAGATGTACCAGACTCTTTGAGAGAAGAGATGGACTTGACCAGGGCCTCCAGATCAGACTTCCAAACCACATCATTGCTTGACCCACTAGAGCTACCATACATCGCTTGTCCAGCTCCGTGTGTTCCCGTGTATGCCACCATTGCCAGTGGATTTCCATTCGGGCTTTCTTGTCCTCCTTGAGTTCCAGCATTGTAACCTTGCATTGCACCTCCTCCATTAAGTCCTTGACTTGTCATGCCTTCAACCAGATTAGCTTTGGCATTGTTAAACTTAACCGGCTTCAAATGTGGATGAAGAATCCAACATTTGTCTTTGATATGACCTTTCTTTTTGCAATGATCGCAGGTGCTCTTCTTCTCCTCAGGCTTGTACGAGCTAGTATTAGCCAACAAGAGCTCCCCTTTCCACCAAACAATCCAAAAGATCCTTGTTCCTTTTGAATCTGACAGCATACTTCATCAAAACTTGGCAGCTTGTCGGCTCGGAGAATGTGCTTGATGAGGTCATTGTAGGAAGGATTCAAGACTATGAGAAGGGCAAAGACCTTGTTTTTCTCTCTTCATTCACTCACGATCAAAGGATCCACAGTATCTGGTTGCAACATCTCAAATTCTGCCCAAAGTGAGCGAAACTTGACAAAGAAGGCATTGAATTCCATGTCAGCTTGACAGAGAGTGTTGATTGCCTTCTTGACTTCAAATACACGGGTCAGGTTTGAGACATTTCCGAATACTATCTTGAGAGTAGTCCACAGATCTTTGGCTGTTGTGCAGTATGAGTAAGCTTCCAAGACTGGCTCATCCAAAGAGCCTTGGAGAATTGCTAGAACCGCCTGATCAGTTTTGAACCACAATTTCTTGGAGACTGGCTTGATCTCCTCTTCATCTTCAGAAGTGAAGAGATCATCTTCTTCAGGCTCACCAACATGTGACCAGACTCCTCTGCCACAGAGTACTGCTTTGGCAGTCCGAGCCCACAGCAAGTAGTTACTGCCGCCTTTGAGTATGGTAGGCAGAGTAACCTTCTTGTTTTTTGGTTTGTTTTCTTCCATGAATGAAGAGAACAAAATCTTGAAAAAAAAACTTTGGAAAGGAAGATGGTTGCTTTGTCAAAGAACACAAGATAAAGACGAACAAGAGAGAGAACAAGGGATTGAGAAAAAGAAGAGTGAGAATATGAATAATTAATGATCGAAACGTTCTGATGCCATGAAGAGATTGCGGATAATTATGAACACAAGTGATGAAGAACATCTTTGTAACATAAGAAAAGAAAGATCTTGACATTTCTAAGAGAGAAAAGATTGATATAATATATTGTGTTTGTTTCATTAAACATAATAAGGAGCCTTTATATAGGCTTACAACATTAGTCTGAAACCTAAATAAATGATATTATAATGGTAATGGAGTGTTGTAAGTGAATTCATGATGAAAGCTTAAATGTGGCATAGTTAAGTGAAAGTTAGGTAAATAAAGTATATGGATGAATTGTTGGCTATGTTCAGCCTACCCACCACCTTTCTTAGCAGCCTCCAATGGTCCTACAATGTCTGCTATGATCCAGCTTCTATTTACTCCTTAGCTTGATAACTTCATCTGCATTTACCTTATTGTTCACCACATTCCTTGTTTATTGTTCTTTGTTTAACAAATAGTGATCCTATGTGATCACAAATAAACACTTTGTGATCCAATATCAACATGTTTATGTTGCAGTGAAGTTCCAACAATGGATGACCGCAAGGTTCACGACGATTCCTTCCCCAAAACGGATAACCAGCGGTGATATTCCCACACTGAAACAGAGTCTCACACCAGCCAAGTCCGTGTTACTTACAGTACAAGGAAGATGATGAAAAAAGGAGAAGATGAAGAACAAGGCAATAAAAGAAGTCATGGTTTACTTTAGCTATGAAACGTGTGTCTTTTTGGTTTGGTTCGTGTTGGGAGGATTTAGTGACCGACAGAGAGAGAGAGAGAGAATGCATTTGTGTTAAATTTCTCTATCCTTTTTAAAATCCAGTGACTTAATCTTCAACCAATAAACATAATCTGGCCACGGCTGTTGGGGAGGATTAGATTTTGGCAACGCATTGATTGAAATCTTCAGTCAGATGACAGAGACTTGTCGGTAAACGTATACCATGCTATCTCCTCAAACATATTTTACTAGATAACTTTAAATATTTACAAAATAACTAAATTGTAAGAATTGGTTAGTATTTCGATTTCATTTAGTTATAAGTTATAAGTTTTTTATTTTATTTTATATATATAAAAAGTAAATAAATGATTTAAAAATAATATCTTAACTAGCTAGATATGTGATTTTCGATATAAAAATTTGGATCAGTTTAATCCAAAGTTCGAGATTTCGCTACGTCCTATACGTATGGTCGATAAGGACTAGCGAGTTATTAATTACTCGGAGATAATTCGGAGATTATTCGGAGATTATTCGGGGAGTAATTTTAAAATATTTTATTATAATTTTGTTTATAAATTTGTTTTGGTAAATAATATAGATAGAATTTATTGATTAGAAAACTATTAAAAATCATAAGATAAGTGTTCGAGTGATTTTTTTTTCATTTTTCTACCACTCTAACTACTTCATCTTCATCTTTTACATATTTTTTAGTCAATTTTCCTTTTTATTTTGTTATTTAGAATAAAATATAACATATTTCTCAATTATTATCGATTTAAGTGGTCTAGATTGACTTAGTAGTCATATTTATACGTCGTTTTTTTCCCAATTATATGGTTTAGACGGAGAAAACATGAGCCATTGTATAGCATAGCTGTATAACTCAACTCGCCACGCTCCACCACTGCATAGCGTATTCTCGAACGTATACTCGGTTAGGCGGGAGAGTTTTCAAACAAGGGTTGATCTATTATATATAGTAAAACATGATCATTATATAAAAAGGATATTATCCTTACATGTGATTTACGGAAAATACAATAGTTTTTATAAATTTCGTTAAAGGTATTTTAGTCAACTGATATATTTAAATTATGATAAAAAATTTAAATGAAATAATATCATTTTATATCAAATTCAATCAGTATGAATATTTTTGTAAAAACATACACACTTACTTTTCCATATACATATATATAGTAATTATTATTTTTTTAGTTACAAAATTATGATTTTACTTTAATAAAAATTAAGAATATTATAATTTGACTTATATTAAATAATTTATATAAGAGGGATCAATCCTCATGGTAAAATTGCAGAGGCAGCAAAGCAGTAAGCTCCTACATCATCTCAAAGACAAAGAGTATGGTGCCTTAGTTCTTTGGCGCAAAGTGTTGATAGCTGTTATGTTCTAGAAACATTATTTACTTTTTTCTTTCTTTATTTGTTGTTATATTGGTTTGCATTTTGAAATATACTGACACTTACACTGGAATGTATATCTCCTCTCCCAGCAATATAATTAACAGTTCCCGTGCATATGGCCAAATGATACTGAAAAGTGGTTTCTTTCATGCGGATCCACACCCTGGAAACATCTTGATTTGTAATGGCAAGTCATATTTGTGAGAATATATTCCACATCGGGAGTTTAGATGGGACTTAAGTGATATATAAGGATTTGGGCAAATCCACTTATTGCGAATTGGTTTTGAGATGAAAGCCCATGAAACTTTACATGGTATCAGAGCCCGAACACACGCTCTCCCACCCGAACTGATCCGGTCCATCGAAAGAGGCCTGATTAATCTGATCCGAAATTGATCCTATAATGGGATATTGTCGAGATTAATGGCTAGACAGGCCATCCCACTCATTACCAATTGGTTTTGAGATGGAAACCCGAATTTTGCTGTAGTTATTATTTGTTAGTTTCTTAAGAGACAGAGCTTTCCTGTCTCTATAGTCTGAGTTGTAAGTGTTGATCCTATCTACATGTTGCATTGCTAGACTATGGTCAAGTGAAGGAACTTCGAGACAACTTGAGACTTGGTTTTGCGAATTAAGTCATTGACATGGCTGATAACAATGCTTCACGAGTGTCACAAAGTTTTAGGTAACTCAAAACTCATTAAAACCTTCCCTACGCTACTGGAGTAACTTTGTGATTCTTGATTGTTGATTGTTCTCTTTAGCAAATATGTTTCCTTTTGAGAAATAGGTTTCGATAAGAACCAGTGCATAAAAAGGTGAAACCATATGATACCACTAAAGTACTTAGATTGGACACTTTTACATGTTAGAACTGTTTCTTGATAAGCAAACTTTGATGTCTAAGATTGAGATCGGTAAGTCCTAGTCCCTGGCAAAATATCTCAGGCTCAAATAGTCACACTCATTAGTAACTGTGGATGTTCAGAGAACTTGGTTTACACACAGTGGCCAAGTGTGAGAATGACCAGCAAGAACTTTTGCGGTTAGCACAAACACTTTTAGATACAAAGATGCTAGCTGGTCAGACAGTTTTGCAACCTTTCGCGGATGACTCTTCGATTAAAAAGATAGTTGTTGAGGTAAGTAAAGCTACAATGATAGTCACAAAGTAATAAATACCAAACTTAACTTGACAATGTTCTTTGGTGGTAGGCATTTCCAGAGGAACTGTTCTCTGTTCTTCGTACAGTCGTACTGCTAAGAGGACTCAGTGTTTTTTTTTTTGGTCTAAATGTTAAATATATACCGATTTTCTGTTTACATAAGTTTGTTGCAAGCAACTTATTACAAAGCACAAAGAGAAAGACAAAGAGAAAAAGAAGAATAAAAGAAAAGAAAAGAACAACCAAATTAAGAAACACCATTACGAAAAGAAAAATCAACTCCAACAACGAGGCAGCACAAAATCACTAGAGGAGGGAGGAAAGCAGCCTATCGCGCATCGCTTGGTCTACGCACTTGAAAAGAGATTCCAAGGAGGAAGCAATACTTCTGAAAATCCTTGAATTCTTGCATTCCGTTCCACCATAGATGGTAGATGATTACCTGAAGGAGGACCTTTAGGATGGAAGTGGTGGCGGAGCTGGAGGCGAATTGCTGAAGCCGAAGAGTGGTAAGAATCGAGATCAAGTCTGGAGGACAAGATGGCAAATACCGTCCGACGAAGCGCGAACAAATAGCTGTGGAGAACGTACACTCAAAAAAAGAGATGCTGATGTGATTCTAGATCGGAAGAACACACGACACATAGGTCGGGAACTTGCATTCCCCATTATCGGAGACGATCCCGTGTGGGAAGTCGTTGAAGCCAAGCCAACCAAAGAAATGAAAGAGTAACGTGGAACCTCCTCTTTAAACCTGACCACCTTATGCCAGATAACTGGTACAGAGTTATGCCGAAGTTCCTCCCAAGTAGCTTTGGAAGAGAAAATATCAAGAAAACGACCCGAAGAATTACACCAAAAATAAATATCATCTCCTCCCTCTCGTGAGGGAGGAACAATCCCTGTAAGAGCAATCTGCAGAGTCTGAACTGCGTCTGAGCGAGTGTTAGGGAGGAACCATTCCCCATTGCGAATCGCGTCGAATACTCTTGAGTCTTTAGCCAACCGTAGTTGTCTTGGTCCCTGCAAACCGATGAAATTAATCAAAGGCCCAAAGTCTGTCCATGAGTCGTGAAGATGCATGTGATGGAGTGTCTGCTGTATCAGTAACGAAGTAGTACACAAAGTGCTACAGGACGTGAAGATATATGTTTGCTGAGATTTGAACGAATCTAGGTGATTGGATTCGAGCCAAGAGTTGGTTGAGAAGCTGGATAAAGCTATTGAAGAGGATATTGCAGCTTTGGAGTGTTTCCATATTCTTAGGAGAAGATATAAGAAAAATAGAATATTTTCAATGAGATTTGAGAATATCCTAGAATTTAAGAATTATACTATATGTATTTTTGGATAAGCTTGATGGGCAAATTTAATCCATTATATAAGGAGGTCGTGGTCTCAATAGAAAAAAGAGAGAAGAGCAAAGAAAAATCTTTTGGTTATGTGAGATTAAGGGTTTTTGATCGTTTGAAAAAAAGTTCAAGCTTGGGGGAGTTTAGCTCAGGGTTAGGTTATCCTGAAGAATTCATGTTGATGAACAGAGCGGTGAATTATTGGATGTGTTCCTGATTCTTGCGTTTGCAAATAAGTGTATTTGCTTTCTTGTTCTAGTGGATTTGATTTGTGGATGTGGTCCCGGTGAGTAGGAAAAGAACCTCGTTAACAAACTCTGTGTTTTTTATTTTCTGCTATTTATTTTCGTCTCACCTGCACTT
Source organism: Isatis tinctoria (assembly GCA_010577795.1). Classification (NCBI taxonomy): domain Eukaryota; kingdom Viridiplantae; phylum Streptophyta; class Magnoliopsida; order Brassicales; family Brassicaceae; genus Isatis; species Isatis tinctoria. The sequence continues at coordinate 108,484 of VHIU01000638.1, read as the reverse complement.
ACAATTGGTATCAGAGCGGGTTCTCGATAGAGATTTAGTCTTGTTTCGGGTAGATCTAAGGTGAGGGTGACGAAGACATCTTTTGAGGAGGTGACTTATGATGGGCTAGTTGCGGGAATTTGCAGGAAGATGAAGAAAGACGAAGCAACAATGCAGTTAAGAGTTAGTTACTTTCCATTGGTAGTGGATCCCAAGAGTCCATAATATATCCGCGATGATGATGAAGTTGTTGGCTACCTAATGCAAGTGAATCACCAAGCATGTAGAAGTGTGTTGAATGTGGAGATTGTGGAAGAGATTGATGAAAACCAGGGAATTTGGGAACCAGATGAGCATGAGAACGATAATGGTGTAGATGGTGATGACGAGCTTTTTGGTGTGGATGCTAACGACGGTATATATGGTGATGAAGATTGAGATGTTATGGATGGTATGGTTACTCTCCACAGAGGAGAAGGTCGGAACACCAGGAAGGAGGAAATGATTCAAGGGAAGAACTTCATAATACTGAATATGAGGATGCAGCTGGTATAGAAGATGAATGGAATCAAAATGCTGGTATAGAAGATGAAGCGAATGTAAATGGTGGCTGGGAAGATGGTATTGATATGGTTATAGGTTAAGAGTTTCGAAATAAGGAGACAGTGGAAGATTTAGTTCATATAGCTTCAAATCGGAATTGTTTCGAGGTTAAAACAGTAAAGTCTGACCGAAAACGATATGTTCTCAAATGTCATCAAGCTGAAGCTTCAGGTTCCAAGTGGCCAGCACGAGCTGCAAAGCTTATGAATTCAGATTGTTTCACGGTTACAACTTACAACAAGATGCATACATGCTCTAGAGCTGCTTCTGTTACAATCAGGAATAGAAAGAGTGGAAATCCACGAATAGTTGCATCTGTTTTGCATGAAGACTATCCGGGACGATTCGACACTCCACCTCTGAGAACTTTGATCGGTATGGTTCAAGCGAAACTTGGTGTTAAAGTATCATACTCTACTGCATTGAGGGGAAGAAAACAAGCTGCCAATGATGTCCGGGAAAGTCCGGAGGAGAGTTACCAAATGGTGTATTCTTATATGTACATGCTAGAGGTGATAAATATCAGGTACACAGACTTATGTGGAATTGGATGAGTAGAGAAGGTTTAAGTACCTATTCTTTGCTTTGGGAGCTTCCATCGAGGGATTTAAAGCCATGAGAAAAGTTATTGTAGTGGATGGAACCCACCTTAAGACTAGTTATGGTGGTGTTTTAATTGTTGCCACTGCTCAAGATCCTGATCATCACGGTGTAGTTGATGGAGAGAAAGAAGCTAGCTAGATGTGGTTTTTGAACAGGTTAAAATCAGTGATACCGGATGATCCGGAAATGGTGTTTCTTTCTGATAGAAGCCCTAACCTCATCAAGTCGATGGCTGCGGTGTTCCCATTGTCTGAGCATGGTTCTTGTATTCAGCATCTGTCTTAGAACGTGAAAGGAGTAGTTTCTCACGTCAAAAAAGAAACCTGTGTACATAAATTCAAAGAATGCGCTCATGCGTACATGGAGAGTGAATTCTTGAGTCTGTACGGCGCTTTTAAAACCAAGTATAAGGCTGTAGGAGAGTATCTGGATGTAAGTGTACCTGTGGATAAATGGGCGAGATGTTATTTTCTAGGAGAGCGATACAACATAGACACCTCCAATATTGTTGAATCGATTAATGGTGTTTTGAGGACAGCGAGGAAGTACTCGCTTCTACCCATGATTGATCTGATTATCGAGAAAATAGCTGATTGGTTTAACAAGCATAGGAATGCTTCTGTTGGTGGAGGATCAAACCGAGAGAAGATTGTGCCATATGTGACGAAAGAGCTCGACAAAATGTCACCCGAAGCGAAGACATTGACGGTTCGTGAGTTGAACACCTACTTCCTTGAATACAGCGTCACTGGACGTGATGGCAAGCCTTATACAGTTGATATGAGAAGAAAACGTGCAGTTGCAGGCACTTTGATATTGACAGATACCCATGCGGGCATGCAATTGCGGCACCCAGATTCATTGGTGGAGGTAAGGACGTCCATCTCCATGAGTTTTGCTCGAAATATTATTTGAGGGAGGTGTGGGCATTGGAGTATTGTAGGACCATTTATCCAGTACCCCATAAGTCCGATTGGATTATTCCTGAGCATATACAAATTTTGAATTTGTTTCCACCGGAGTTGGTCAAGAAGAGTGGAAGAAATCAAGAAAAAAGATTCCCATCCATTGGAGAACACCGAGGAAGGGGGAGAGGTAACTTCCTCTTCTGCAACTTCTTTACCCTTCTCCGTCTGCTTACTCAGCTCCTCAGCAGCTTCTTTACTCTGCTCCTCTGCAGCTTCTTTACCCTTCTCCTTACTCAGCTCCTCGGCACCTTCTTTACCCTTCTCCTTACTCAGCTCTTCTGCACTTTCTTTACTCTACTCCTCTGCGGCTTCTTTACCCTTCTCCTTACTCAGATCCTCTGCACCTTCTTCACCCTGCATACACGTACAGTTGTAGATAGTATTACCAAGTGTTACATTGTGTATTGTTTTTATCAACACAATATTACCTTTCCACCTACATCGACACCCGTAATATTGAAGTAGCTAACGTACTCCCAGTCCTCATATGCCTTTTCTACCTGCACATGCTTCATATACCCCTCCATGACTACAACTTTCTTTGTCACAACTTGTAGTCTATCATCCATTCCATCCACCATAGATTTCATAACCATAAAATCCGTCTGAATATTATTACTCAAGTCCTGCAAAACTTCTTTCATTTGCTCAGTGAGTGCTGCCGAATCAGTTCTCGTTACCGTTTCTTCTTTTTCCTCCCTGGCCGTTTCTTCTACTGCCGCATTGTCCGCTGCGTCAGTTGCCGCAGCTGGGGCAGTCTCCCCACTCTCCCTTTTCCGTGCTGCCACATCTTCGGCATGCATATCATCGAGACAGAATTGAATGCCATCCTCCTCAAGGCACTTCATATAACTGTGAACAACAGCATCCTCCACATCTTCTTCTTCATCCTCTTCAGTCACTTGAGACATAAAAGCTTCTTTCTCCACGTAAAGGACCAATATACTCTCAATGTCCTGTCAATATCAAAAACATTGATAAATAAATAATGCAATTTTAAAAATAACAAATGAAACGAATACTGACCTTAGTGTCGCCCAGTCCATCATTAAGTTCCGCAAGCGAAAAACCTTTCAATCCCTGGACTTTTTGAACTTCATCTTGCACATCCTCGGGCAGGTCTTTCGGGCATTTGGAACATCCTCCACGAATTTCTTCCTCAGTGTTGGGATTGACTCAAATGTTAAATACTTCAAAAAACATATATAATCTCAGTTAGCTTCAAATAAAATAAAATACAACTATTTGCTTGACTCATAATTACCTCCAACGGAAGGCAGAAACTTGGGTAAACTCAGTTCGTCCTCCTCACAACTCCTTAAAAATGATCCATGGTGTGCTGGATCTCTTCCAAATTGTTGTAAAAAGACAATCTCCCCCACGAAAAAGTCCTACACAGCTCAAGATCATCGACGATTCTTAGGAAAAAGGGCTCCACGGGAGTAGCCTTGCCGCCTGTCTTCGCTTGCCCAATGATCACACTACACAAAAGTTAAAGGACGGCCATCTTCAACCGATCTTCAGATGCCTTCATCTTCAGCAGCTTCGCCAAGACATTCGGGTATTTGACAATCGCAAACTTCATACTTCCCAACTGCTCCAAATCCTGCACAGGATAACTCCGACAGCTTAAACCCGAGATGAGAGCATGCTCCCGAATACCATACCAAATGGGAACACCATTGACAACGAACCACGCTTCCTTTTCGTCTCTGTACAGGCCGTACGAAGAAACAACAACCATATCTTGTTAAGCTTGTGGTTATTTGCCTTCGGCATGTGGAAAAAATGGCTGAATTGGGGATGCTCCAAGAACCAATCCAGCTCATGCTTTTTAAGCTTATGTGTTAACCGAGTTCTAAGTGTGTCCACTGCATCCTTGACATAAAACCGACTCGAGAGCTTAATCTTCTTCATGTACTGCGACCGCTTGAAGTACATCTCCATCTGAAGCATCGGCTTCGTTACCTGCAACATAAAGTTGGACGAATTGTTAGTTATTGTTTCCCAGTTCAACCTAGTATTACTTTTCTAACTTCGCTCTACCCAGTGTTACCTAGTGTTTCTCCCACAAATTCCCTTAAAATCCCAAGCGAAACCAAAATTTGGAAGTTCTTAAACGGACAACAACAATACAAACTCGATTATACATACCATTGTATGATCACAATGAGCGTCCGAAACGGTTCGTCTGCTTCTCCGTTGCTCTCTTCTACTTCTTCAGCTTCTGGATTTTCGGGAGCTTCTGGATTTTCGGCCTCAGCTTCTTCAGCCACTAGATGTTTCGATCGCCTCAGATTCCTTGTACGCACCATATTAGATAATCACAGTTCCTCCTACATCCAAATTGACGAAATATCTTATGAGACCCAATCAAACAGACCTTCCGATTATAAATTCAAACTTTTCTCAAAAAAAAAAAACTTACTTGAAGCAATCGGCGTAAAGGGATCCGATTTACAGAGATGGAACAGAGGAGAAATTTCGAAGAGAACGGAACAGAGGAAATGAAGGAGGAAAAGGGAGGAGGGAACTTAGTGGTGAGGTTTCAAATTTTTGAACTTGGTTATCGATTTCGGTTTTCGATTCTGAATTTTTTAGGTCTGGATTTGGGAGTTTTGATTTCGGTCGATTTAGGGCAATTGATTGGGATTTTCGGGTAGTGGCTTGGGTAAAAGGGAAAGGGCTGGGAAACTTGTGATTTCTTTAAGTTATGGGAGGTAAAATAGTTATCAACCGCTTTTCCTTATTAAAAAATGGAAATTACAGAACAAAAATAGGGGTGTAAAGTGGATCATTTTTTATCGAGAGGGGCAATAGAACCACTGATCCGGCACAGAGATTGAAAGGTGGCATACAGATTTTTTTTTGCCTCACCAAAGGGGCAATTAATCCAGTGGGAAGAAGTAGTCAGCGAAGAAAATATTGGACTGCTGTAGGTTGTATTTATTGGGCCAGAAAATGGGCCCCTACGAATTCACCTGTCCACCCGTTTGATGGAAGGTAAGAGAAGAATACATAATGGGCTGAGGTGGCAGCGAACTTGCTATTGGGAGAAATAACCAACCCATGACTGAAAATAACGAAACCCAAATGCAAGGAATAAAAATCGGATAGTAGGGAAGAGTTCTTCATTGACGTGGCAGAAAATTATTGGGTGAGAATTATTACATGGCATTTTCCTTACGTGGACACCTTCAGAAGCCTGGGATTCTTTTATTTATTTATTGTCGGCTAAAAGTTTTATTAAAATTGGGTATTGTCTACAGAAATACAATATTGTAAAAAGAATGGACATGATTCAAATAATTGCCACATGGTTTGAGCTCTCAAAATTGTTCTTGATAACATGTCAGCTGCTTGGTTGCTTGTTCGTCTGCAGTAAATGAATTTGATATCCTGAAACTGATGTCGCTGTTGTTGGATAGTGGATATATAATTGGCGAAACAAAGATTTGTTGTTGCAGAGTTCAACATCTTGTTGATATTCATATTATCACCCTCAAAAATGACTTTACGATACCCTAGAGTGTATGCTGCTTGTATCGCCCAAATAAGTGCTGAGAGTTCAGATTCCTCAACTGTTAAACGTCCTTGAAATTTTCCCATTCCTGCCTTCAAAAACGTCCATGATCATCACGTATGATCCATCCTAGACCATACGGTCTATGTCCTTTGTGATGTGAAGCATCATAATTGATTTTAGTCCATATCCTACTGGTGGGCTGACCAGCTTTCAGTCTGAGAACGTCGAGTTATATTCTCAGTTGAACGTTGAGACGGAAGTTGAGCCGTAAGCCATTCTTTTGTGTCTTATTCTGCTTTAGTGGGAGTATCTTGTACTGAATAAAGTCTATTATTAAAGACCATGTCATTCCTAAATTTCCAAATTCGCCAGAGAATAAAGATTGGTAGTGCCCTGTCTGCATCTGATCGTTGAGTATTCGAGTGTAGTGAAAGTAGATAAGCGATTTTTGTCTCCGGTGAGGACAGAGTATCATCTAAGGTGCTGTTTGTTGTAACTCGTTTTTGACATAATGGTTTTAGACCATTTGCCGTTATGTTTCCGGACGAAGACGTTCGTCGGAATGACCGGATGTTGAACACTATAAAATAGTGTAATCTCATGTCAAAATCGGAGTGGTTGTGAATGAGAAATGGAGGTCCAAAGTGGAAAAAGAGATATGTGGACCGAACTCGAATTTCGGGTTTCGGGAATTGACAAATGGGCTTACGGTCTAAAAGATTAATCTTTTTACCAAAAGTCATTTTCAAATTTATTTGTTGAACAAGTCAACAAATATCTTTCTCTTTTAGGTAATTTTTTGTGACTTAAAGTGCATAGATTATTCTTTAAAACAATAAAAAAATGACTTTAAGTAGAGAATTAATTCTCATAAACACAAAAATTTCTTTCACTTTATAGAAAAATAAAGCTGTTGAGTTTTGGCTATAAAAGAAAATCATTCTCATATCATTTGACAAACACAACATATTCTGAATACATAGCAATTCTCTCACATAGAATCTTTTGTTTTAGTTTTGTGTCTGAGAGTACAACATATTGCTAGGTTCGTTAGCTTTTCTATTCTGAGTGTTGCGGAATAGTCGAAGTGTGTTTTATCCTGGGATTCTGATTGCGTAAACACCGTCACACTACGGGCAATTTAAGAATTAAGGAAAGAGTGTCTCGACTCCACACAAACCGTTTTGTTCATTTGATATTGGTATTATTGTTGTAATTTTAATTATGTTTTCATCATTATATTTAGCAAATATTCAGTTTTGCCGTATCGTAGAAATCATGTTCCTACATTGTTAAAAAGAAGGCCTGCACTATGCCAGATATCTTGAGCGTAAGGACATTGCAAGCATAAGTGATTGACTTATTCATCTGCACGTTGGCATCTCTGACATGTTGGATCGACAGGGATCTTGCGGTTAGTGAGGTTGGCTTTAGTAGGAAGTATGTTGGAGGCAGTGCACCAGAGAAAATGCTGTATCTTTAGAGCAGTATTAGCGGTCCAGATGGCCTTTGTGAGATCCGGGGAGGTAGTCAATGGAGCTTGACCTGTATTTGTTGAGCCATTCTCGATGAGACGGTAACCCGTACGTACAGAGTAGTGGCCACTGTTTGTTAAAGGCCAAGTGTTAAAATCTGGTGTAGGTGTTGGAGATGAGAATATCTTACGAATGATATCATGGTCCTCTTGCACGATTGATTCCATAAGTTTTAACACGTTCCATGTACGCAAACCGTGATCAACAAGTATCTCAACTGGGAGTGTAGAATTATTATATGGTAGCAGTCGGGGGCACGAGGAGGGTTTGTTGGTAGCCATGCATCAGATAACTTTGTGGAGCATCCATCTCCAAGACAATCTCAATCTTTGCTTTGTGAATCTCTCTCTCTCTCTTACACACGTTTTTCTTACTCTGTTTTTGTTGCAGAAAACAGAGTTTTATAATGGTCACAAAATTATCATACATTTGCAACCGTACGTAAAATGATGTAACCATAAACGTAAAGTCACAACGGTTATGGAAAATAAATGTTTCACACTTAAATCACCAACATTCCTTCCCCATTTAAGTGTATGATACACAGGTTTTAAACCCTATTTTCTTACTGCAAGTGCACAGAAAACGTAGTAGTACTTAGGGGTCGATCCCATGAAGACCAAGTATCACACTATGGTTTTTTAAGCTAGATTTAGAGCTAAGACAAAATAGATTGATTTGGTAACTATCAAGCGAAATCAAACGATGCATAAAACTATATAAAGCAAGCGTTAGGTCAAGGAGTTTCGCAGGAAATTCAGAGCAAGGATCAGACAACTGTTCAGGGAATGATTAAGCACACGTCTAGAACTCAAACATAAATATAATATTAATCCACTCTCATGGCATCAATAACTTTGTCTAACAACCTAGAATCCTAACTCTCGTTGGTCCTAAAAATCGCAGACAAGCATTAAGAGCAAGTTTGATTTGCCACAATTCTTCTACACATGTACTCTCGCAGGCATAAAATAAATTGCTCACCAATGTTTCTTCTAGCAACCTAGAAACTCTCGCTGTCTAAGCTAACCTAATATCAATGAATCAAGTGATCAGTTCAATTCAAGCATTAAGACTAACAAGCGGTGATGACTATCAATTTAAAACCCTATTTGTGTTTAATCCATTAGCTCAAGAACTCCTTTGAAATCCTTAATCTAACTAAGAGATCTACTCAGACATGGAGAAACAAAACATAGCAATAGATGAAGAGAAATCCATGAATGAAATAAAAAGTAATAAAGAGGGTTCAGAGTTCTTCTCCAGATGTTGCAGAGATTCCTCTCCAAAAATAATACAAAGCTCCTTAGAGGTCTTGAAAACTAAAGCTAAAAGGTAAAAGATGATGAATAAGATGATAAAAGATTAAAAACCTAAGACTAAAGGGAGTATATATAATCGGGTCATCATAGGCGGCTGGTCCCTCCTTTTTTCGTGATTAGGATTAGGTCAAATGGACCTTCCTTATTTTTCTACGGATTCGCGAGCAGGTGCTCGGAAGTGAAATTGGTAATTCTTCACAAATTCGCCTCCTTTTCTTCCAATATGATTCTTTTCTACTCCAAAGACTATAGCAACTCCAAACTCGTCCAAAGCTTCCTAATGACCTGAAACTACTCGATAAAGACTAAAAAGGCTCGAAAAGCACTTGAAAAATATGGTTAGAATGAGGTAAAAATGCCTAATATCAACTCCCCCAGACTTAGACCTTTGTTTGTCCTCAAACAAACTAAAGCTTAAGCCACATAAGAGGGGTTTGAAAACAGGGATCTCACCTTCTCAATCAGAATAATCGCACCAACTGCTTAAACCTGTAATCCACATTTTTTTTGAACCAATCCAAAAATCGACCACCATGTACTTCACCTTAGCCACATTGCTGTTTTTCCAGATTAACTCCACAAAATCTCAATTTCATCCACTATCCTTCATTGCATAGAGACTAACAATGCTTCCAATGCTAAGAACCTTATAGACTCTTTCCCATACTATACGTTGACAAATACAACCATGTAATCCACCTATTTGATACTCTTTCTCTCCCCCAAACTTATTCTTTTCTCATACTCTGCATTTATCTTTTGATCATCTCGTTTTTCTTTATGATCTTCTTTTTTTTATTGCAAAGGTGTGACAAATAGTGGGGTCCTGGAAAATTTTCCTATCCCTCGTTTCCACCTTTGTGTGATCATTCCTTTCAAAGTAAAATAGTGGGGTCATGGAAAATTTTCATATCCTTTTAGTCAAAAGAAAATCATCTCATCTTTTCATTTGTTTCTCATGATTTTAGAATAAGGGAAAAGAGTACCATAAACTTTTCACAATAGCTGCAGATGTCAGGTGTGAATGAGAGAATCAAGCTCTTTGGTCACCATCTACAGTTGTAAGATCTCCGTAAATAGCTCAGGTCTGTAAAATTTGCTAGATATATGGGTCTCTCTAGTGGACTGGTTAGACTTTGGATTTTTCGTTAGTCTTGACTGAATGAATCCTACAGATATGGTCACTAAGTAAAAACAACCAGCTCAACATTCTAAGAGATAGTTCATAATCCCAACCAAATTTTGACTCAATAAAACAGACTGACTCACAAAAACGACTCAACAAAACAAAGAAAACGGAATTAGTACCAACACCCTCCCCCAGACTTACTTCACACCGTCCCAGTGTGAGAATAAATCAAGAGAAAGGATGAGAAACGAAAATAAAAAAATGGATTTGACAATGGTGTAGGGACAAGAAAAGTTACCTGAAAACGTACACCCGTTTTTTTTTTTTTTTTTTGTGGAGCACCCTGGCGGAGCAGGTGCTCTGAAACAGATTGGGGTGCTCACTCGTTTTTTTTTTTAAATAAGCTGAAATAAAGAAAACCAAAACGAAAAATCAGTAGCAAAAGAAAGAAAAGGAAGTATGTAGACTTACCAGTGGGTTGCCTCCCACCAAGCGCTTGGTTTAAGTCACTAGCTTGACTTTGGTGCCATGTATTAGTCAGGTTGGGCTTGAGAGCTTGCTCCTAAACAAGCTCCACAGTCCATTATCCTCATGTTCAGAACCTTACTCAACATTCCATTCACAACACCAATACCCTTCTCTTTCAACTCTGATGGAAGAATAGCTCTAACTCTAGAGAAAGGTTTATGACGACCTTTGCACTTCACCTTGTAGTCAACCAAATGTCCATCATATCCTTGAGGGATCAAAGTCATTTGAGGACCTCCCGTGATCCTTTTGCACTGCACCTTTTTATGTGTCTTTGCCTTCTCCCTAAGTTTCCCGGTTGGTGGAGCAGGTGCTCGCAGGATCGGAGCACGTGCTTCTTCTCTATCCACTGCTGAGAGGCAAGAGGCTTGTGTGGTGGTTCCTGTGGGAATGGCTTTGTAGAAAACCTTTTTGTCGATCTTGGAAAAACAGACTCGCTTATTAGGCATATCAATGATTGCACCCACTGTAGCCATGAATGGTCTCCCACTGTAGCATATCACAACTGTCTCTCACCTCTACAATCTGAAAATCAGTTGGAACTAGACAATCCTCCAATTGGACAGGTAGGTCGTGAATGCTGCCAGACGATGTTGATGTGGAGGAGTTTGCAAAACGAAGAGTCATACGACTATGCCTTACCTCAGAAATTTTCAACTTCTTTGCAATAGGTTTTGACATGAGATTTACAGTCGACCCAAATCATAAAGAGCTTCTTCAAATTCAACTCCTACAATGGAGCATGGGACCAAGAATTTCCCAGGATCTTCAACCTTAGACTATACCCACAATTTTGATGGTGTACTCCTTGCTTCTACAAAGACTGCCTTAATCTCTTCTTCAGTCTCTCTGCAGTTCCTAAAGAAATCAAGTATGATACGATTTTTTAAGGCTTCTTCAAAGGAGATTTCTTTAGGAATCCTTCTCACCATCTTCTTAAAATCAGCTAGTTCCTCTGAATTCATGGGCTCCATCTGATATCTAGGTGGAATTGGATAAAGCACTTTAGGAGTGTAAACCCTCCCTGGAAGATTTTCTGCAGGTTTGGTGGGAGCATCTCTGGGGAGCAGGTGCTCTGTCGGAGAGCTGGGGTGCTCGCTCGTTTTTTCTACGCCAGGTTCAATCGAAATAGGATATGGGGCAGGTACTCCAGATGATGAAGCATATCGATCATTTTTTCTATGCCAAGATAAAATATCTCTCCCTTGAACGGGTGCTCCTTAGCCTGTTCCATAGTTTTTTCTGAGGCCAAGACGTTTTGTACTGCAGAATTCAGTATCCTCCCACTTATTGTCTAAACTGCATTGACATACCCTTTCCAAGGATTCACCTCTGCCTTCCCATGAGGAATTTCTGATGCCTCAATAGTTTTAGCAACCTGAATTTCAAGCTTCTTCATGTGTGTTCAAACAACTTCAAACTTACTGTTGAGATCATTGTACATGCTGTTCACCTTGACATCGACCTCTCTAGCAGATTTCCGTTGCCTGAGTAGAACCAAGTGCATAAGAGACTCCAGCTCGTCTTGAGAGTTAGACGCTTGAGCTTGAAAGCTCTGATTTTCCATATAGCCTTCATTCACTTAGTTCACCTCTGCATACTGCTCATAGCTTCTATTCGCAAAAAGCTGGACACTTCTCTGATTTTTCTCCAACAACAAGTTCACTTTGGCATCCAGCTCATCAATCTTCTGCGATTCAACACCGCTGATGTATCTATGCTCATCATACTAATGGCAGCGATTACTGGAACTCGTGGCCAAGTTCTCAATTAGCTCAAACTCACCCTTCTTGGACTTTGTTTAAAATCGCCATTGCTGGCTGCATTCAGAGCATTCCTATAGTCCCAGTCAACACCATCATAGAAAGTGCTCAGGATCTGCTCATCGCTGAACCCATGGTGAGGGCAATCTCTGCGGTACTCCTTGTACCTTTCCCAAGCTTCGCAAAAAGCTTCTCCAAAATGTTGTTGGAAAGAAGAGATCTTATTCCGTAGAGATGCAGTTTTGAACTTAGTGTAGAACTTGTCTAGGAATGCCGACCTAGCATCAGCCCATGTCGCCAGAGATCCAGGTGGCAATGACTTAAGCCAGCATAAAGCCTTGTCTGCCAAAGAGAATGAGAAGAGTTTGCATTTGAGGAAATTAGGAGGTACCCCATTGGATCCGGTAGGTACTGCAGATCTCTTCAAAATCTTCAACATGGTCCATTGGATTTTCTGCAGGTAAGCCGTGAAACAAGTGCTGCTTCACTAATGCGATCATCTAAGGTTTGATCTCGTACTCCTGCCTCTGAATTGTGGGTGGAATGATTGCAGATCTGTTTTGGTAGTAAGCATGAGGCGCGTGAATATCTCCAATGACGCGCTTTTGCTGTGACTGTAGCTGTTGTTGCAATTGTTGCAACTGCTGTTCTATCCTTCGAATTTCAGCAGCTACATAGCCACTAGCAGCACAGTTGTCGGTTTCGTCGCCATGTTGGCTAGATCCGACTTGTTTTTCTATTCAGGTCGTTCTAACCCTGCTTTCTCTTGATTGTCCTCAAACACACACAAGATAAGAAAAGAAGAACAAGTTAGTAAATCTTAGATAAAACTTTCGCCGAAAACCAAATGTAATAATTTGGTCCCCGGAAACGGCGCCAAAAACTTGATACACAGGTTTTAAACATTATTTTCTTACTGCAAGTGCACAGCAAACGTAGTAGTACTTAGGGGTCGATCCCACGAAGACCAAGTATCACACTATGGTTTTATAAGCTAGATTTAGAGCTAAGACAAAATAGATTGATTTGGTACCTATCAAGCGAAATCAAACGATGAATAAAAACATATAAAGCAAGCGTTAGGTCAAGGAGTTTCGCAGGAAATCCAGAGCAAGGATCAAACAACTATTCAGGGAATGATTAAGCACAAGTCTAGAACTCAATCATAAAGATAATATCAATCCACTTTCATGGCATCAATAACTTTTTCTAACGTCCTAGAATCCTAACTCTCGTTGGTCCTAAAAATCGCAGACAAGCATTAAGAGCAGGTTTGATTTGTTCACAATTCTTCTAACATCTACTCTCACAGGCATAAAATAATTGCTCACCAATGTTTCTTCTAGCAACCTAGAAACTCTCTCTGTCTAAGCTAACCTAATATCAATGAATCAAGTGATCAGTTCAATTCAAGCATTAAGACTAACAAGCGGTGAAGACTATCAATTTAAAACCCTATTTATGTTTAATCCATTAGCTCAAGAACTCCTTTGAAATCCTTAGCCTAATGATATTATGTATTTTTAACATATTTTGATTTGTTTTTAGTATTCGGTTTGAGTTTTGATTTGCATCTTTCGTTAGTTTTTCGAGTCTTTTCTATTGTTTCGAGTCTTTTTACAGATTTTATGGAGTTCCGAATGAGTTTGGCGTTTACGGACATGTTCGAGTCGAGTTAATGTGGAAAACACGAGAAAAGGACCAACTGAAGAACGACCGTTCCTGGAGAAGAACGACCGTTCTTGGAGTAGAACGACCATTCCCTCAACAGAACGGTCATTCCCCACCTCACCTACCTTGCCGACAAAATCCAGAGAACGACCGTTCTCTCAACAGAACGGTCGTTCCCCATCTCACCTACTCCACCAACAACCGAGCAAGGAACGACCGTTCTCCACCAAGAACGACCGTTCCCCGACTCACCAACACCCACCTACTTCGATCGACCAACTAGAACGACCGTTCTCCTCCAGAACGGTCGTTCCCCGTCTTACTTACTCTCCTACACCTTGGCCTATATATTAGACTCACTCTTGATGCTTCAAAACACACCATCTTCTTCTCCCACTCTTCTCTAGCTTCTAAACATTGCTTCTTCTCTCTTTTAAGCTTTAAACATTTATGCTTTGATTAAGTTTTATTTAGTTTATTTTCAGTTCTTATTTTCTATCTTTATGCTTTAATTAAGTTTTACTTTCAGTTCTTATTATCTATCTTTATGCTTTAATCAAGTTCTTATAAGTTTAATTCCAGCTTTTGTTATCTATATTTGCACTTTGTTCAAGTTCTTATTAAGTTACTTTCAGCTTTTATTATCTATTCAAGCTTTTTATGATGAACTCTATAATCTCTTTGTTTTCTTCTTCTTTAATTATGTCTGAGTAGATCTCATAGTTAGGTTAAAGATTGTCAAAGGAATTCATGAGCTTTAGGGTTAAACACAAATAGGCTATTCAAATCGATGTCTTCACCCTTGTTATCCTTAATGCTTGAATCGAATTGATCACTTGATTCATTGATGTCAGGTTAACTTAGACAGCGAGAGTTGCTAGGTTGCTAGAAAGAACATTGGTGAGCAATTTATTCATTACCTGCGAGAGTAGATGTATTGGAGAATTGTGAACATATTAAACCTGATCTTAAAGCTTGTCTACATTTCTAGTACCAGCGAGAGATAGGAATTCTAGGTTGATAGACAAAGATATTGGTACCACGAGAGTGGATTGATATTATCTTTATGTTTGAGTTCTAGACTTGTGCTTAATCACTGCCTGAATAGTTGTTTGATCCTTTGCTCTGAATCTCCTGCGATATTCCTTGACCTAACGCTTGTTTAATATTATCTTTACAACCGATTTTGCTTTTATTACTTGCTATTTACAAAACCAAAAACATAATTGAATTGTCTTAACTTTTGATTTAGCTCATTAGATCAAAGTGTGAAACTGGTCTTCGTGGGATCGACCCCTAATTACTACTTCGTATGCGGTGCACTTGCAGTAGGAAATAAGGGTTTAAAACTCGTGTATAAAGTTTTTGGCGCCGTTGCCGGGGACCAAATTTTCACCTTTGGTTTACGGCTGAATTATTAGACTAAGAACTTTACTGAACCTGTTTTCTTTTCTTCTTTGTTTTTGTGTTTCAGGTGCATGTCCACAAGGAGCACGAGGAGCAAAAACAACAAGGACCTTCTTAGCTTGACAAACGACGAGCTAGCAAGGATAGAACGAGGAAACAGAAGACGCAACACACCCGTTAAAGAAGCAGAAACATCTGACACCGCCAACTCAGAGATGGGCGGACAAGCAGACATCGCAGCTCAGCTGCAACAACTTCAGACAGCCATGGAGCAACTTCGTTTGCAACAAGAGAGGCAACTCGTTGCACAACCTGCTTTCGGGGACAAAGATGCGGCTCACGCATACTACCAGGATCTGCGGTCGTTACCCCGACCATCCAGAGGCAAGATTACGAGATCAAGCCTCAAATGATCGCCCTCGTGAAGCAACACATGTTCCACGGTCTACCTGCTGAGATTCCGATGGATCACATTGAAAACTTTGAAGAGATCTGTAGCATAACCGGCTCCAATGGTGTGCCTCCAGATTTCTTGAAGTGCAAGCTTTTCCCCTTCTCTCTTACTGGAAAAGCATCACAGTGGTTAAAATCTTTACCACCAGGCTCTCTACCGACTTGGACTGATGCGCGAGCAGCCTTCTTAGATAAGTTCTACACGAAATCCAAGACCGCAGCCTTGAGGAAAAAGATCTCCTCATTCGAGCAACAGTTCGGCGAATCCTTCAATGAAGCATGAGAGCGGTTTAAGGAGTACAGGCGAGAGTGCCATCACCATAGGTTTAGTGATGAGCAGCTGCTCAGCACCTTCTATGACGGAGTAGATTGGGACTACAGAAACGCCCTGAATGCAGCTAGTAACGGTGACTTCTACTCTAAGTTAAAGGAAGGAGCTCTGGAGCTGATCGAGAACCTAGCCGCAAGTTCCAGCAACAAAAGTCCGGAGTACGACAGGAAGAAGGTCAACAGTGTGGACTCCAAGAAGATTGATGAGCTCGCGACCATGGTTAACCTTTTGCTAAAAAAGAACCAGAAGTCAGTCCACTTTGTGCACGAGAATGGGGAAGCACCTATCGCTCAAGCCTATGAGGAAGGAACCGGGAATGATCAGATGGAGGTGAATTATGTGACGGGACAAAGTTTCGGGCAGAACCGCGGTTTCAACAACCAAGGCTTCAACACTCATCCGAACCTGTCCTATAGGAGCACAAATGTGGAGAATCCGCAAGATCAGACTTATCCTAAGCAAGGAAATCAGTCGCAGATGGGTTTTCAGAAGAACTACTCCAACAACTACCAGAACCAGCCATTCGTTCCTAATCAGAACCGTTTCCAAGGAGGGTATCAGCCAAGGCAGCCTTTCACAAACTCGCAGCCCCAGCCTTTCACAAACTCACAGCCTTCATCTTCAGCAACTGGCTCCCAAGACGAGCTGAAGAACATGATGCAGCAGTTGATGGCGAGTAAACAAAAGGTGGCAGCAGAGATCAACTCCAAAGTTGACACTATGTATGTTGATCTTAATAGGAAGTATGAGGCTGTATGGACCCACATGAAGAAACTGGATGTTCAGATTTCAAAAACCGCCGAGTCTATAAAAAGAACACCAGGGACTCTGCCTGGAAAAGCTGAAGCACCTAGGAAGGAGTTTGTCAATGCCATCGAGCTAAGAAGCGGGAAAACATTGAACTCAGAAACAATTTCCGGATCGGAAAAAGGAAAAGAAGCCACAACTGAGCACCCTGGTCCGTCAACCGAGCACATGCTCAGCCAAGAAACTCCAACAACTTCGGCCAGCAATCCAGAAGCAAGGGTATACAAACCCAAGGTCCCATACCCTGTACCACCCAAGAAGTCTCGCAAGGACTTAGAGGATGCTAAATGCAGAGAGATGCTCAGAGACCTAACCGTGAAGCTGCCTCTCACGGATGCCGTTCAGATGATATCGGCTCTCAAACGGTATGTGAAAACCCTAGTCTCCAGAAAAGTAGCTGAGGAGGAAAACGTGATGGTAGTCTCCAAAGAGTGCAGTGCTGTTCTGCAGAACAAAGTCCTTAAGAAGAGAAGCGATCCTGGCAGATTCGTTTTATCAGTCAAGATCGGCCCCATGACATTCGCATGATCTCTGTGCGATCTCGGTTCCAGTGTCAACCTTATGCCATACTCTGTGGCAAAATGGTTAGGGTTCACAAATTTCAAACCCACGCGCATCTCATTTGTCTTCGCAGACAGATCAACAAAGCTTCCGGTGGGTATGTTAGAAGATCTTCATGTGCGAATTGGAGACACACTCATCCCAGCTGATTTCGTGGTTCTAGAGCTTGAAGAAGAACCGAACGACCCTCTGATTCTTGGCCGGCCATTCTTAATCACAGCTGGTGCAATAATCGATGTACATAATGGAGTGATTGACCTTCAGCTAGGCGACATGGTAATGTCATTCGAGATGGATAAATTGTTGAAGAAACTGATGATGGATGGACAGACCTTCACTGTGGAAGGCGTGGATGATGTATATGATGAGGCAGCTGAAGAGCTTCTGTGCCCGGATCCTCTTGAAACCGCTCTAACTCTGGCTGAAAGAGAGCATGGTTTCCTGAGCGAGGATGCCGACAGCTTTGCCAAGATGCTAGATTCCAGCCAAAGAATGGAGCAAATGGTAGCATACACAAGCCTAGATGATGAGGAGAACTCGGCAGAAACAGACGGAGCACCCGCTCCAACCCCACGAGCACTTACTCCGCCACTTGACCCGATAGACAGCCCTTGGAGCGAATTGAAAGCACCCAAACTGGAGCTCAAAACTCTTCCAGCCGGACTCAGGTACGCATTCCTTGGAACGAACTCAACTTACCCGGTAATTGTGAATGCTGATTTGAATAATGTGGAAGTAGCTTTAATTTTATGCGAGCTTAGGAAGTATAGAAAGGCTATAGGGTATTCGCTCGATGATATCACTGGCATCTCCCCTGATCTTTGCATGCATAGGATACATCTAGAAAATGAATCGATGAGTTCTATATAACATCAAAGGAGGTTGAATCCGAATCTAAAAGATGTTGTTAAAAAGGAGATAATTAAACTTCTAGAAGCCGGTGTAATTTATGCTATTTCTGATAGTACTTGGGTTAGTCCGGTTCATGTAGTTCCTAAGAAAGGTGGAATCACTGTAATAAAGAATGATAGGAATGAACTGATACCGACTAGGACCATAACCGGCCATAGAATGTGCATAGATTATCGTAAACTGAATGCTGCAACTCGCAAGGATCACTTCCCTTTGCCCTTTATTGATCAGATGCTTGAAAGACTTGCTAACCGGCCATACTACTGTTTTTTAGATGGTTACTCAGGTTTCTTTCAGGTCCCCATCCATCCAGATGACCAGGAGAAGACAACATTCACATGTCCTTATGGCACACTCGCTTACCGACGCATGCCATTCGGATTGTGCAATGCTCCGGCAACTTTCCAGCGATGCGTGATGTCCATTTTTACCGACTTGATCGAAGACATAATGGAGGTGTTCATGGATGACTTCTCGGTGTATGGAGACTCTTTCTCTCACTGTTTATCTAATCTATGCAGGGTACTTCAGCGATGTGAGGAAAACACCTAGTTCTAAATTGGGAGAAGTGTCACTTCATGGTCAGGAATGGGATTATACTTGGGCATCGCATATCAGAAGATGGCATCGAAGTGGATAAAGCTAAGATCGAGGTTATGATGAACCTACAACCACCTACTTCTGTCAAGGGAATCCGCAGCTTTCTGGAGCATGCAGGCTTCTATCGCAGGTTCATCAAGGATTTTTCAAAGATAGCTAGACCCCTCACGAGGCTGTTGTGCAAGGAGGTGAAGTTCGAATTTGATAGCAACTGTCTTGACGCTTTTCATACGATCAAAGGAGCATTGGTCAGCGCACCCATTGTGCAGCCACCAGATTGGAGCCTACCTTTCGAGGTTATGACGGATGCTAGCGACTATGCTGTTGGTGCAGTTCTCGGCCAGAGGAAAGACAAGAAGCTCCACGTTATCTACTACGCCAGTCGCACATTGGATGATGCTCAGTACAAGTATGCTACAACAGAAAAGGAGCTTCTGGCCGTCGTCTTCGCCTTTGAGAAGTTTCGGTAATATCTCGTTGGATCAAAGGTTATAGTTCATACTGATCATGCAACACTCAAGTATCTGCTGACCAAGAAAGACGCTAAGCCGCGGCTACTTAGGTGGATTCTCCTACTTCAAGAATTCGACCTGGAGATCAAAGACAAGAAGGGAATAGATAATGGAGCTGCCGACCATTTATCTTAACTTTTGATTTAGCTCATTAGATCAAAGTGTGAAACTGGTCTTCGTGGGATCGACCCCTAATTACTACTTCGTATGCTGTGCACTTGCAGTAGGAAATAAGGGTTTAAAACTCGTGTATCACCTAACTAAGAGATCTACGCAGACATGGAGAAACAAAACATAGCAATAGATGAAGAGAAATCCATGAATGAAATAAAAATTAAATAAAGAGGGTTCAGAATTCTTCTCCAGATGTTGTAGAGATTCCTCTCCCAAAAATAATACAAAGCTCCTTAGAGGTCTTGAAAACTAAAGCTAAAAGGTAAAAGATGATGAATAAGATGATAAAAGATTAAAAACCTAAGACTAAATGGAGTATATATAATCGGGTCATCATAGGCGGCTGGTCCCTCTTTTTTCGTGATTAGGAATATGTCAAATCGATTTTCCTTATTTTTCTCCGGGTTCGCGGGCAGGTGCTCGGAAGTGAAATTGGTAATTCTCCACAGATTCACCTCCTTTTCTTCCAATATGATTCTTTTCTACTCCAAAGACTCTAGCAACTCCAAATCTCGTCCAAAGCTTCCTAATAACATAAAACGACTCGATAAAGACTAAAAAGACTCGAAAAGGACTTGAAAAAAATGGTTAGATTGAGGTAAAAATGCCTCATATCAGTGTAATATTTGACTCACAAAATTAACAACATAAACCAAACTCATGCTTAAACGAAAATATCGTAATGATTGAGTTAACGTCTTAGTGTTATTACACATTTCAAATACCCGAGAATTAGGATGTCCAATGGATTGAATCCTTTCAACTCATTTGGGTACATGAAGATAATATACACACAAGTTCACACACTACTCTAAATGTTTATCTTTGACACTATTATAAGCCATGTGTCCTTATCCTTTCATGGGTGTATACGAAACTAAGCCCAAGTTTCTTGAAGTGGCTACACTTCACACCCATATAGGTAGACTTTTTAATCTTGCACCTGCAGAATGCAATTTCTCAAAAAGTCTATTAAGAAGAAAACTTCATCCTAACTTTTCTTGCAGGTCCAAGCACTTACTTTGGGATTAAATAAACTAGTGCTTCAATTTCTAAGTATGGGCTTTCCACATTGAATTCAGCCTTTAATGTTGTATTAGAGGGGAATTGGGTATCCCACTATTAAAGATTTCAATGGACTTTACCCCCATCCCTTTAGCCGACTTGATCACCAAGTCTCTAGCTAATCCTTTTGTCAAGTGATCCGCTATATTCTTTTTAGAAAGAATGAACTCTATGGTAATCACCCCATGAGTGATCAACTCATGTTCAGCGCTATGTCTAACGCATTGGTGTCATGACTTACCATTATACATTTGGTTATAAGCTTTAGCCTAAGTAGTGTGACTATCACAATGGATAGAAATAGGTGACACCGGTTTTGGCCACAATGGAATCTCAAAGACTAAGTTTCTTAACCAGTCTGCCTCTCTCCCCGCAGCTGCTAATGCTACAAATTCTGATTCCATAGTCGAACTTGTAATACAACTTTTTTTTTGATGCCCATGAAATGGCACCACCCCCAAGTAAGAATACCCAATTACTTGTAGAAGAATGGTCTTCCATGTTGGTGACCCAACTTGCATCCGAATATCCATCTAAGACCGAAGGAAATCCAACGTACAATAAATCATAATTTATCGTTCATTTCAAGTATTTGAGCACCGCCGTACAACTTGCCAATGATGAGTGGTAGGATTATTAGTGTACCTAATCAACCTTCCTCTTGCACCCTTAGAGATTTTTCTATACATAAATGGATACCAAGTTCTGCAAGAGACAACTCTTCCTTTTTGTGTTTTAACATACGCCTAAAATCCTTCCATGAAAGCGGTAACATGTCGATGATGCTCGACACCAAGATGGATTCATCTATCTTCATATCATGTTGAGTGTATAGTCTAGGCATGGCCGTTCGGATACCCGTTCAGGTTCAGTTCTGGGTTTTTGGGTTTGAAGATTTAGGACCCATTCAGGTATTTTAAAATATCGGTTCGTGTTCGAGTTCTGTTCGGTTCTATTCGGGTTCGGGTCGGGTACCCAAAATTTTATAAAAAGAAAATAAAAAATAGTTAGATTTAAATTTAAATCAATTAAATTGAAAAATATGGCTAAAAGTTTCACATATTCTATTTATTTTTGATATTTTAGTCGTTTTGTAAAGTAATTCATATATTTGGATTTATAATTATAATTTTGGATAAATAAGCTATATCAAGTGTAAATATTATTAATATTTTAGGTATATAATTGTATTTCAGTTATTTCGGGTGCCCATTCGGTTCCTTGTTCGGGTCGGGTTCGGGTTCGGATATTGAAATTTATGACCCGTTCGGGTATTTTACAAATTTCGGTTTCGGGTTTGGTTCGGTTTTTTGGGTTTCGGTTTTATGCCCAGGCCTAGTATTGTCCAAGGATGCGAAGTAGTTCAATGTATTGCTCCATAACCAACCTTGAATCAGTCATCTTGTAATTATTAAAATTACTTATAATGAACTTCTTGCTAGAAGCATCTTCGGCTATGTACTTCGATTCCAACACATCCCACATTCGACATTTTTAAAAGACATCGAAAAGAGGATCGGACATACCGTTAAGAATATGGCCACGACATATGTAATCATCGTTCTCCCATATAAGTAGTTTCCTTGTCTCTTCTACGGACTCATTCTCCAGATTCTCCGACAAGGTGGGCATTGGCAAACATTTTTCTTACTTTGTTTTTGTTGCAGAAAACAGAGTTTTATAAAGGTCATAAAATTATCGTACATTTGCAACCTTATGTATAATGATGTAACCATAACAATTATGGAAAATAGCTGTTTCACACTTAAATCACCAACACGGGCACGATAAACATGATTTGCAGCAAGACAGATAGCAGAGAAACTGTCCGAATAAAGAGTGATAATAGAGTTGCAGGGAATACAAAGCGCGGGAAGAAGTTGGCGCAACCAGAGAAGCTCACTGGCAATATCAGCCATCGCACGATACTCAGCCTCCGCGGAAGAGCGAAAGACAATGTCGTGTTTTTGTGTTTTCCAAGACAAAGGAGAACCACCTAGCTGAATAAACCAACCAGTGAGAGAACGATGTGTAGTTGGACATGAAACCCAATCTTAATCACACGACACAGTAAGAGCCAAGGAAGTATTAGAGCGAAGAAGAATCTCTTCACATGGACTGGACTTAAGATATAGGACGACGCGGAGAGCAGCTTCCCAATGTTCTGCTTTCAGGTCATTCATGAACTGGGACAGAATATTAATGGCACAGGACAACTCAGGGCATGTGGTTCCGAGGTAAATGAGTCTTCCCACTAAGTGCCGATAACGAGACGGGTCAGATATGATGCCACCTTTAACGAGAGAAATTTTGTGGTGCTGCTCAACTGGAAAAGATGTTGGCTTAACGACAAGTAAACCAGTCTCTGTGATGATGTCAAGCACGCACATTCGTTAGTAGAAATACATACCAAACGGACTACGAGAAACCTAAATGCCCAGAAAATAGTGCAGGATGCCAAGATCCTTCATGTGGAAACACTTACTTAGGTAGTTTTTGAATATAGTGATAACCATAAGAGAGGAGCCCGTGATGATCAAATCGTCGTCGCAAACGAGCACATGAATACAAACATCTAAACTCGCCAAAATGTTTAGAGAGTGATCAGAGATGTCTTGCTTAAAACCATGTCTCCAAGGCTGAAGCAAGCTTAGAAAACCAACAATGTGGTACTTGTTTTAAACAGTATAAATATTTTCGCAAATGACAGACTTTATTTGTGGTAGTCGAACGAAAACCAGGTGAAAATTTCATATATACCTCTTCATCAAGATCACCATGGAGGAAGGCATTATGAACATCCATTTGATGACCTCCCAGTCAAGAAAGACAGCTTGTTGGAGAAATGCATGAACAGTGACCTGTTTAGCGACAGGAGCGAATGTTTCTGTATAATCATCACCTTCAGTCTGATTGTTCCTAAGACTAAGCGAGCCTTATGTCTTTCAAGTGACCTGTACTTGAGAATAAACACCCATTTACAGCCTAAAACCTTCTTTCTCGGAGGCAAATCGCCCACTTTCCAAGTACCAAGATCTTCGAGAGAAACAATCTCATCAGATACCGCACCACGCCAATTCTCATCAAGGATTGCCTCTTGGTAGGTGTGTGGTTCAACGCCAGAAGTGATAGCGAGAAGAGAAGCCTAATAATTGTCTAAAAAACCAGAGCTAGACCTGTAGTTATCCAGCATTTATAGAGTTTAAGATGGATACGGCTGATGAAGAAGAGCAGTGACATAATCAACGAGTTTAACCGGAGGCTGTTTTTTAGCAAACCACGACCAAGAACCTCAGAAGAAACTGGGTTAACAGAGATGGATGAAGATGATTTTGTGGCAGTTTCTGCAGTGACAGAAGATGGAAGAGAGGCCTCGACACGTGTAGTGTCAGCCACAACAACTGAATCATCAGCGGGAGCAATAGGATCAGCCACAAGAGTAATTTCAGGAGCGACAGAGTCTTGTAGCGGAGCAAAAATATTAGGAGTTTTTGCAGTCGAAGAGGAGGAAAGAAAATCCTCATCATCATCATCCACAGACTGGATCTGACCGAAGATGAAGGCTGAGATGACTGAGCAGGGACCGAGATCGGAAAATGAAACTCTGTTTCACAGAAGACGACATTGCGTGACACAGAAACAACACCCGTGTCAATATTATACACTCGCCAACCTTTCTTGGGGAATGGATAGCCCAGAAATATTGTTCTGGTGCTGCGAGGTGCAAATTTTCTCCTCCATGTTTTTGATTGTGCACATAACATTCACAGCCAAAAACTCTTATATGATTTAAAGGCGAAGGTCTATCATAAACAAGCTCGAAACGTGTCTTGCCTTGTATTGGAGGAGTGGGAGTCCGATTGGTCAAATAAGCAGTGGCAAATAGCAATAACTCCAAAATTCAACATGAAGCCAGCTTGAAAATGAAGTGCATGAGCAACGTTTACGTTCTACTCTGCCATTTTGTTGCAGAGTACCCACGCAAGACGTCTCATGAATGATCCATTGTTCAGCAAAATAAGTAGACAAAGCAAAAGAATCAGAACTGTTATCACTGCGGATTCTTCTAACTTGTTTGGAAAACTGCCGAGCAACAAGAGCTATGAAGTTCTTGAGGTTAGTCGGAGCTTCATGTTTGGATGGCCAGAGGTATACCCAAGCTGCCTGAGAATAGTCATCGATAAGAGTAAGAAAATATAAAGAACCACATATAGAAGTTGTCCTCTACGGACTCCAAAGATCACAATGCACCAATTCAAATGCAAAACTCGTCTTATTAATGCTTAAGAGAAAAGAATCCCGAGTTTGTTCGAGTTATATGAACAGGAGGCATATCAGATGTGTCACTTAGAAATTGCGGAGTTTGAGTTATATGATTTGTTGCTCCAGAGTCAACAATCCAAGATTCAAGAAAATACGTACCAAAATTTGAAGCAGATTGTTTTCGTTCGTCGAGGATTTGAACAAATGCTTTCCACTGACCATTTATTAATGCACTCAGCCCAATACGACCAGCTGCCATGAGAGGAGAGGTGGACGGAATGAGCCAAAACAGAGTTGTCAATCCTAAAGTGAGAACATGATTGACAGAAGAGCCACAACCAGCACTTTGATTACTCTTTGAAACACGCCTTGAGCAAGACGAGTTGTGTTTGTTGCGAAAATTTTCTTCAAGCCAAGGTGGATAGCCAATTTGTTTGAAACAGTTGTCAAAAGTATGACTTAACCGACTGCAATGAGAACACATTTTTGGGTCGGATGAGCCTCTGTTTTCGGTGGAAAAACGCGGTTGCGTGGTGGTTTGAACCGCAAAACTAACACCATGACTTTTTTTCTTCATACAGACGACTCAAGGATTTAGATTCTTCATCCTGAGTCAAGGCGTTGTAAGCTTCTTCAAGAGTTTGCAGTGGTACTCGAGAGAGAAGTGCAGATCTGATGGGTCGATAGAGAGATTTGTCAAACCCCATGAGAAATTGATGGAGTTTGTCTTCCCCTCTTGGTTTACGGACTTCCTCCATTGTTTTCGCTTGTTGGTAATCGGCCCAGCTTCTCCATAAGTGAGAGAGCTTCCCATAGTATGTTTCAATAGCTAAACCTTTTTGACGACAAGTAGCTAACTCTTTTTTGATCAACTGAACTATCTGCCCATTTTTTAACGCCAAAGCTTTTTGAACACGAGTCCACAGTTCATGGGCATCGTCAAGATGAGACATAGAGCTGGCAATGCTTTCGCCGGTAGTAAGATTCATCCACGAAACAAAAAAAGCATTGTTAGCAATCCAATCTTCATAATCGGGATCGGTTTCAACAGGCATAGGAATATTACCATCAGCAAAGCCGATCTTCTTCCTTGCCTTGAGAGCCAAGCAAAAATTGGTAGACCACTCATCGTCGTTGGGTCCACGGAGAGGCGGTTTGGAAACAACAATTCCAGGATTATCATTGGAAGTTAGGTCGTACGGTGAGATTCTTTGCCGATTCAGAGTCATAGAAGTAGCAAGAGCTGATTCAGTGCTCACCAGAATCAAAGAAAAGTGTTCCGGATGAGGCTGCTACGTATTGGCAGAACAAAAGCAATCTCCTTGTAGTGGAAGTGGAGATCACAAAATCCTTTTGAAGTTTTAGGATTTGTGCTCTGATACCATGATAATAAGCACAAGAGGTTGTAAAGGTTTTCTTATTGGTCAAGAAGGAGGCCAAAGCCCTTATATACGATGTAAAATATATGTGCCTTATGTAAGCTATACAAAGACTTAACGAACATCTTAAGGGGCTTTACAGCCTAATAATTAATCACAACGTCACCAAGAGGAGAACATTAAACATTTTATCGACCCGCAAGCATCTTCTTCAGCTGTGATTGTTGGGGTCAAAATCCCCTCCTCGAAGATTGACGGAACGAGAAGTCAAGGTCGTGATCAAATGGAACTTATCCCGAACATGGAACGGACAAGCTAAGGCAAACTGCCCACGATCCGTCCAAGACATCAACCGGCGGCTGGGACAAGGCCAGCCGCCGGGTCTTCTTACACCCACGGCCGGCGGCTGGGATAAGGCCAGCCGCCGGGTCTTCATTGATCCACGACCGCGGCCGGATAAGGCCAGCCGCCGGATCGTCTTGGTCCATCAACCGGCGTCCGGGACAAGTGCCAGCCGCCGGATCGTCACACGTCCATGACCGGCGGCCGGGACAAGTGCCAGCCGCCGGATCGTCACACGTCCATGACCGCCGGCCGGGACAAGTGCCAGCCGCCGAATCGTCACACGTCCATGACCGCGGCCGGGACAAGTGCCAGCCGCCGGATCGTCACACGTCCATGACCGGCGGCCGGGACAAGTGCCAGCCGCCGGATCTTCACACGACCATGACCGGCGTCCGGGACAAGTGCCAGCCGCCGGATCATCACACGTCCATGACCGGCGGCCGGGACAAGTGCCAGCCGCCGGATCCTTATGCGTCCATGGCCGGCGGCTGGGATGATTGCCAGCCGCCGGGTCTTCTCCATCCAAGGCCGGCGGCTGGGATAAGGCCCCGCCGGATCTTCATCACATACCAACCAGCGGCTGGGATAAGGCCGGCCGCCGGATCATCATCACATGCACACGATCGTTTCTCAAGACAAGACTCATTACCCGAACATCGTCCAGTCGAACCGACCATCATGCCCGACCGACCCGAGGATCATCCTTTGCATGTTCTGACTCCAAAGACGTCCGTAAACATTCCCCGAAGGACCGTGACGAACGTCCAGCGTCCGTGGACCAGTCGCCGAGCACACGAGCTAGAGGAACCGGCGGCTGGCCATCAACACCGAAACCGGCGGCTGGAAGTTTAAACAAAAAACGGGCGGTTCAAATCTCAGAGTCGTAAAACGCTCGGAACACTATTCACGCGGGAAAAACCGTTAAAAACACTATTCATCCCGAGACAAGGTTAACCGAAAGATCGAATTGAGCTTAAACCGAGATTCGGATTACTATTCATCGGGTTACTATTCACGGATCACTATTCATCGGCGGGCCGGATTTGGGTCAGAACGCGCGGACGGATCACGGAAGACTCTCGGGCCGGAAATCGGGCCCAAAAAGCTTAAGTCAGCGGCTGGGAGCGAAGGACAAGGTCCCACATCGGAAATCTGAAGTCTTAGCCTCCTAGGATTGCCAGTATATATATGTACGCTCATGTAAAGGTTAAATCCATCCCAGATCCGAGTATTAGGAGTTTTAGCAATTTAAGACTATTCAGCTTTTGCTAATTTCCCTTGTACTTTCGGAAAATATCAATAAAATCTCCCTTTTCATCTTTTTTGCATTTTCGGTCCTTTAGTTCTTTATAAATAGAATTTTCGAGCCCCCATTAAATATAGTTTTGACAGTGTGAGTTTCGGCTCTCACAGTTTGGCGCCGTCTGTGGGGACGAGAAATATTCTTAACCCTAAGAACGAAAAGGATTCGGAACGAAGACAATGACCAGAAGAGCTGACGACATCACCAACCAACCGACCGGAGCAGCAGCCGGAATGGGACTTCCCGCCATTAGCACATCGGCGGCCGAACCGGAACAACTGCCGCCGGGACATCCCCGACGGAGCAGTCGGAAATCCCGGGACTTCGCCCAGGGCCCTCGCCAGATACGGAATGCCACTCCAAGATCCGATCATCACGGAAACAGCCAACACCACCCCGGAGAATGCAGCGATCACCGAACTGCGAAACATGGTAGCTGAAATCGCGGAGCGGCAAAACAGGCAGGAGAGAGCGGCCGCACGAGAAAGAGCGGCTTCCCAGGAACCAGCGCACGCCCCCCGAACCATAGGAGTGAGACGCCTCGTCTTCACCCCACGAGCGGATCCCTCGGGCCGCGATAATCCAGACGAACAAACCCCGTCGGAACAAGGAAAGAGCTATCAGCACCACCCCCGCTGTACCGGAAGAGCACCACTGGGCGAACAGCCGAACGGCCAACTTCCACGGTGACCAACGGCGAGAACTCGAGAGACGTCACGAACAGAGCCGAAAACGAAACTGACGACGAGGCTGGAGATCTGAACGCGGACGAAGAAAAGCTCCGCTGGATCGAAGAGCAGGAGAAGGAGGAACGAGAGGCTAGAGCTAACCAATCCGCTAGCCGAAGGGACGAGCTGGATGAGCTCCGTGCCCGCCTAGAACTCACGACAAGTCAGATGAAGGAGGTAAGGTCGCAAGTCCATAAAGCGCGAGTGCGGCCCCGAGATTGACCGCGTCCTAGAGGAAACGCAGAAGATCCCGTTCACTTCGAGGATCACCAGCGTCAGACTCTCTGACCCGGGCAAAATCCGAATTCCCTTCTACGACGGGACAACTGATCCGAAGGCCCACATGACAGCTTTCCGCATCGCTATGGGACGTGCTAGGTTCAAACCCGAAGAGAGGGACCGGGATTCTGCCTCCTCTTCGTGGAGCATCTGAAAGGATCAGCCCTTTCGTGGTTCTCGAGGCTAGAGAGAGATTCAATTGACGGTTTCGAGCAGTTGTCAACAGCTTTCTTGAAACACTACTCGCTGTTCATAAGACAGTCACATCCGACGCGGATCTTTACTCGCTGTCACAGGAACCTGAAGAAAGCCTCCGAGATTTCATCGAAAGGTTTAAGGTAATAGTCTCGAAAATTGACGGACTAAGCAACAGTGCCGCGATCAACGCCCTGAAGAAGTCCTTGCTGAAGACTTCGAACTTCCGAAAGGAGATTACCGTGAACCCACCAGTCACCATTCAAGATGCTCTCCCCGTGCTTCCAACTTCGTCATCTACGAGGAAGACATGAGGGTCCCAGCTGGAAAGCACCAGTCCTCAAAATTGATCGCCAAAGGCACGGTGCAACCTTCTAACTTTCCAAACGAGAGAAGAAGTAGGCGAAGCAGCCGAGATGAAGAACCCAACCCGGGCGGAGCGCATAACTACCAGATAAACACGAGAGACCGAATAATGAGCGCAACAAGGGACCATGGAATACATGGACTCGACCAGGATTCGACGAAAACGCCTTCTGTACCTTCCACAAGACGAAAGGCCACTCGACCGAAAACTGCAGAACCGTCGGAAGGAGGCTCGCGCAAAGCTGTTAGCGGGGAGCTCGGAACGGAGTGACCCTCGAAAGTCTCGGAGCCATCGAAGAAGATGCTGGCGCCCCAGACGGACGACCTAACCAGGAACGTCCCGAAAGGACCGACGAGGATACCCCCAAACGAGGAAGGACCAAACGGGGCCGACTCCGCAGCCAACCGCAGGAGAATCCACATGATCATCGGAGGATCACAATACTGCCGAGATACGGTGGCCTCCATCAAGGCGTTTCTGAGAAGAGGAGACAAGGAATCAAACCCGCGGGAACCGATCACCGAAAACGATGACCGGATCGCCTTTCACGAAAAAGATCTGAGGGCCTCGACCAACCTCACGACGATCCGTTGGTAGTAGAGTTGGACATCAACGACTACGATGTCTCCCGAGTCTTGATCGACACCGGAAGTTCGGTGACGTCATTTTTCGAGAGACGCTTCAAAGGATGAAGGTGACGTCATTTTTCGAGAGACGCTTCAAGGATGAAGGTGGACCCGTCGATGATAAAACCGAATCCGAGGTCGCTAACCGATTCTCCGGCGAAGTCACAATGACGGATGGAACGATCCAGCTCCCGGTTCGTGCCGGCGGAATCACGAAAATCGTTAACTTCGCGGTGGCCAACCACCCCGCGATTTATAATGTGATCATGGAACTCCTTGGATCAACTCAATGCGAGCTATCCCATCAACTTACCATCTCTGCCTGAAGTTCCCGACACCAAACGGATCAAGACCGTGTGGGGAAACCGAAGGAGGCTCGGATCTGTTTTCTGGCAGAGCACAAGCTCCGGAATCCGACCATCCCGCAGAGAGAAAACCCGAAAAGAAGAATGAAGACGACGCCCCCGAACTGGGGAAGAAACTGAGTAGAACCGAGCGGTTCGAAAAAACGCAGGTTCCACCCACAGAGACCGAAATCAACCAAGAAAAGACAAAAGCTGCCGAAAAGACCGCAGAAAACGCCGAAGCCGCAACGGACAACTCCATTACCAAGACTTAACCGTCTTCCCGCCACAAAAAAAAAAAAAAAAAAAAAAAAAAAAAAAAAACGGAACTACGGGTGACTTGATCCCTTTTCACGAAGGGTACGTAGGCAGCTCGCTTAAAAAACGAGTTCAGTTGCCCCTCTCTTTAAAAAAGGGGGGGAGTGGGTCCGTATATACATACTCCCGAATTTTCGTAAACAAATCAAGAAGATGGACATTGGGACTTGGCATCTCATAACACATCCAAAGCTTGAAAAAGTTTCCCGAAAACACCATTCCGACAGACATTGAGACTTAGCATCTCAAAACTTGATCTGGAAACCGAATGGATCCAGAAAAACCCAAGGAAAATGAACATTGAGACTTAGTATCTCATAGCACAAACTCGAACTTAAAATCAGATAAACATCGAGACTTAGCATCTCGCAACTTATCCGCGACCACTAACCAGTCAAGATATTCTTCCCAAATACTTAAGCAAATCCGTCTGTTGCTGGCCACAACAAGACTATATTTTTAAACCATGGTTCTTTCAACATCCCGCAGAGGATAAAACTAGCGCGCTATACAAATTTCCGGACTAACATCTGAAGGGCGTAACTTGTATCCCGCGATCCTGCAGGAAGCGCTCGAGACGATGTTCTGATTAGTTTACTTTCACCAACACTTTGCATAGTACAGGACACAAAGTAAACTCTTTAAACCCAGTAAAGCGCCTGACACGGGAACACTGGTCAAAGACATCTCGAGAACGCAGTATCAAACCGGCTCTGATGCGAGATCTTAAAAGCGTTCAGTCGAAAGAGGGATTCGAACAAGCTCGGTCCCCTGCGACAACAAAAGACTGCATCAAGCCCAGGAACATTCGTAAAATACAAACTGGTCTAAAAAGTTCGAGTGTCCGGAACAACACTCCAACGCAATATCAAGACGGGCCAGCCGCCCTTTACTCCACAAAACCGGTCAGCCGCCCGTCCTCCGTAGAGAGACGGGTCAGCCGCCCTTCATTCTATAAAATGGGCCAGCCGCCCTCTTGGAAGAGAGACATACCGGCCGCCCATCTTCTCCTTTATCAAGGCTATAAAAGCAAAGCGAAGCAAGCAGAAAAGTCGATAACAACTAAGGCAAAAGCTGATAGATAATAAATCTCCATGAAAGGAGATATAAGTTCAGTTAACAAAGCAAAGACAATAAAAAGGGTCAAAAGACCCGAACACAACTAAGGCAGAAACAGAAAAAACAAGCCTAATCGTACTCAACAAGAGGAGTAGGAGCTGCGTAGTCCAAATCCTCGGCCTCCGACTGATACGGAGAAACGGGAGAGTATACCGAGTGGCTCTCGAGAACGGCAGCAGCCCGATCATAAGAGCCGGCCCAACCTCCTCCTTTGAGCCGCTCCAATTCCGCCACCAGCTCTCCCTCTTCCTCCTCGACCTTTGACTTCCCGGACTTGATGTCCCGAGCTAGGTCAAGGTTGGAGCTGACCTCAGTCAAGGCAGTCTCACCATATTTCGCCTGACGCATTGGGACGAGAGCAGCCTTGGCTCCCTCGATGCGAATACGGTACTTCTCCACTAGATCCCAGCGGCACTTCTTAAGAGCCAGCTCCAATTTCCGCTCGGCCTCCGCGAGCGCTTTCTTAATCTCCTTCTGAGATCGCCTCTCCACGTTCCGGAGCTTCACTTCCAAGGCCTTGATCTTCTTGTCCTTCTTCCGGGACTCTCTCTCCGAAGCTTCCAAGGCAACCTGGGTTGCATGAGCTCGGGTGGCGATCTGAATCAAAGAAAAACAAATATCAGCAAAGACCAAACTGCGTCCAAACAAATCTAAAGGAAAAAAGAGTTACCGTCATAAGACTGGAGGACAGATCTCCGTAAGCCGTTGAACGATCGAACGGCGCAGCCGGAGCCAGCGTTCCAAAGTAGTCCACAACCTTAACGGACTCAGCTGGATCGCCTCCCGCCGCCTTGCGGGCATCGAAGAGAAAACCATGATCGGACGCCTCGGCCGTCCGAGCCGCTTGCCCTTCCTCGGACAGTCCGGGCTGTTGGAAGCTCCCTTCCCTTTATCCACAGGGACGGCACAAGCTGAACTCTGAGGGGCAGCAATCTGTTCCCCGGGCACGTCATGGAAATCGGGTCCGGGCGGAAGAACAAAGCCGGACGCCGGGTCAAACTCGACCGCCTCTCCGGACGGTCCAGCCTCGCCGTATTTCTGCTTGCGATAGTTCCAAACACCCTCCATTCCGGGGTACGTCGCCAGCGGGTCGATGAAGTCGGGACCTTTGGGAGGGGCACGTCCTTCTAAAATATCTTTGCGTCAAGAAAGCGGCGCCAAAGATCAGGACACTCCCAATCGATTTTCTTCTTATCAACTTCTTTAACGATATCCTCAAATCCGGAAATCCTGGGAACAAAGGGATCACGACCTAGAGAGAGAAAAGAAGAAAGGTTGTGAGAAATGAAGAAATGAAGAATGAAACAAATGAGCAAGGACTACTTATAGAAAAAATTCACAAAAAGACGAAACGCTTACGTGGCAAACTCCACTCGGTCTTAACCGAGCCGCCAAAGTCGGAACCAACCGTGAGCGGGCTGCGCTTCACGTAGAAAAACTCGAGCCGCGAAGCTTTGCAATGCTGTCGAAGCCCGGTGTAGAAACGCTTCACGTTCCTCCGAACGTTGATTGAGCAGAAGAAATCGAATTGGAAACCTTCCTCATCGAAAAGAAATTCCGAATCAGATCACCCTCCAACTTGATCCCACATTCGGCACAACGGACCACAAGTCCCATCAAAATCCTCATGGCGCCAGGGGTAAGTTGGGAGATCGCAACCCCAGATGAGAAAATCAAAAATGGCTCCCGGGATCGGGAACCAGAGGAAGGCCTCGTAGAACATCGACTCGTACATGGCAAAATAGCCATCTGGCGCCTTGTTCATCCTATCCCCATCTTTCTGGAGACGGAACTTAATCTTGTCCGGAATCCGGAAATCGTATCTAAGCTCGGCTAGCGAATCCCGATCGCTCAAAGTAGGATCGTGCTTGAATGTCTCGGCTATCGATCTATAACTCGTAGACGGTCCAGGCTTCTTAAACCGCCAAGCGAAAATGTCTTCACCCCAATAGGCTTTAGCCTCTCCGGGAGAACGACACTCGGATTTCACGTCCGGATGCACAAGACAGGCACTTCCGTGATCCGACCTAACTTCTTCCCCGGACATGGCTGAGTCGTCACCTGTCCCTGACCAAACACGACGACGTTCGGAAGGGACCAGAGGTCGGGACGGCCATGCACGCCATCCGCCGTTGTCCTCAATATGTTGAGGAGGAGTCCAAACGCCACGTGCTATACTCGTCCTTGGCGAGACGCCGTCAATTTCAACTCGAGAAGAGCCGGACGCCCTCTCTAAGGCACCTCCAGAGCCGAGCGCCCATCTTGATACGGCTACTATGCCAGCCGCCCTCTTGGAAGCGTTTTTAGAGCCAGCCACCCTCTTCGAACCAGACGCCCTACTCCCGGCCGCCGGCTCGGGTCTGATCTTCTCCCCCTTCGGGTCTGATCTCATTCCCGGCCGCCGGCTCGGGTCTGATCTCATTCCCGGCCGCCGCTCGTCTGATCTCATTCCCGGCCGCCGCTCGGGTCTGATCTCATTCCCCGCGCCGGCTCAGGTCTGATATCATTCCCGGCCGCCGGCTCGGGTACGTCCTCATTCCCGGCAGCCGTTTCGGGTTCCCATTGAGGAACATTATCAAAACCGTACGATCTTTGAGCATTGCTAGGACCAGCCTCCCACTGCGGAACACCTTCGGGACCGTACGCTGCTCGTGGAATGGCATTTTCTCCAGCTGCCAGCAGATCTTCCACAAGTACCATATCCTGATCAGCGGACATAAAATCGAACTCAAACTGATTATTCACTATGGCATCAAGGTTGAGTTCGAAAGGAGAACCTCCTTCACCAGCCATTACTAAAAAAAATTATCAAAGGAGAGACTTGAAGAAAGAACTTGAGAAGAGAAGCGAAGTGTGAAAAAAACGAATGAATCCACTTCTTTGATATAGCAAACATGGCACAAACTTCCATGATGAACAATGCTCTGACAAGACATCAAAGAGAAGCGGATGAACGGACGAACGGAAAAACTCATTGCCTTCCCGTTTCAGTCAATCCCGATAAAACTCTCAGCTCGACGCTCCTTGCTCCAAACCACGGAAGCAAAGAGCTGGGGGGCTAACTGTTGGGGTCAAAATCCCCTCCTCGAAGATTGACGTAACGAGAAGTCAAGGTCGTGATCAAATGGAACTTATCCCGAACATGGAACGGACAAGCTAAGGCAAACTGCCCACGATCCGTCCAAGACATCAACCGGCGGCTGGGACAAGGCCAGCAGCCGGGTCTTCTTACACCCACGGCCGGCGGCTGGGATAAGGCCAGCCGCCGGTCTTCATTGATCCACGACCGGCGGCCGGGATAAGGCCAGCCGCCGGATCGTCTTGGTCCATCAACCGGCGTCCGGGACAAGTGCCAGCCGCCGGATCGTCACACGTCCATGACCGGCGGCCGGACAAGTGCCAGCCGCCGGATCGTCACACGTCCATGACCGGCGGCCGGGACAAGTGCCAGCCGCCGGATCGTCACACGTCCATGACCGGCGGCCGGGACAAGTGCCAGCCGCCGGATCTTCACACGACCATGACCGGCGTCCGGGACAAGTGCCAGCCGCCGGATCATCACACGTCCATGACCGGCGGCCGGGACAAGTGTCAGCCGCCGGATCCTTATGCGTCCATGGCCGGCGGCTGGGATGATTGCCAGCCGCCGGGTCTTCTCCATCCAAGGCCGGCGGCTGGGATAAGGCCAGCCGCCGGATCTTCATCACATACCAACCGGCGGCTGGGATAAGGCCGGCCGCCGGATCATCATCACATGCACACGATCGTTTCTCAAGACAAGACTCATTACCCGAACATCGTCCAGTCGACCGACCATCATGCCCGGACCGACCCGAGGATCATCCTTTGCATGTTCTGACTCCAAAGACGTCCGTAAACATTCCCCGAAGGACCGTGACGAACGTCCAGCCGTCCGTGGACCAGTCGCCGAGCACACGAGCTAGAGGAACCGGCGGCTGGCCATCAACACCGAAACCGGCGGCTGGAAGTTCAAACAAAAAACGGGCGGTTCAAATCTCAGGAGTCGTAAAACGCTCGGAACACTATTCACGCGGGAAAAACCGTTAAAAACACTATTCATCCCGAGACAAGGTTAACCGAAAGATCGAATTGAGCTTAAACCGAGATTCGGATTACTATTCATCGGGTTACTATTCACGGATCACTATTCATCGGCGGGCCGGATTTGAGTCAGAACGCGCTGACGGATCACGGAAGACTCTCGGGCCGGAAATCGGGCCCAAAAAGCTTAAGTCGGCGGCTGGGAGCGAAGGACAAGGTCCCACATCGGAAATCTGAAGTCTTAGCCTCCTAGGATTGCCAGTATATATGTACGCTCATGTAAAGGTTAAATCCATCCCAGATCCGAGTATTAGGAGTTTTAGCAATTTAAGACTATTCAGCTTTTGCTATTTTCCCTTGTACTTTCGGAAAATATCAATAAAATCTCCCTTTTCATCTTTTTTGCATTTTCGGTCCTTTAGTTCTTTATAAATAGAATTTTCGAGCCCCCATTAAATATAAGTTTTGACAGTGTGAGTTTCGGCTCTCACAGTGATGTTCCCAGATAGTCCTCCCCCTCTCCCTCTCCCTGTTCCTCGGTGTTCTCCAGCTGATGGGAACATTCTTTCTTGATTTCTTCCACTTTTCTTGACCAACTCCGGTGGAAAGACACAGAAATTTCGTGCAGCCTCAGGAATAATCCAATCAGATTTATGGGGTACTAGATAAATCTTCCTGCAATACGCCAATGACCATACCTCCATCGAATAATATTTGGAGCAAAACTCTTGGAGATGGAGGTCTGTCTCCGTCTCTCCACTTATGAATATGGCAGCAGCAATTGCATGCACACTGGGTATCTATCTATATCAAAGTGCTTGCAACTGTAATTTTTCCTTCTCATATCTACCAAATAAGACTTCACATCACGTCCAATGAAGATGTATTCAAGGAAGAAGTCGTCAACTCATAAACTGTTAATTTCTTTGCTTCCAGTAATAATATTTTTCGAAGCATGCTAAGTAATACCAGTTGCACTCAGTAATACCCGTTGTCTTAGTAATACTAGTTTCACTCAGTAATACCCCTGTCTTAGTAATACAAGTTGTGATTCAGTAATACCAAGTTCTACAAATCCAGGAATTTTTCTTTAAATTCACAGAACTATTATGATTTACTATGATTCCAAATGATTCTAAAAGCAATTAACCGTTCTCACTGCTCTTTTTTAACATGTAAACCCCTTTCCAATCAACTTAGCAAAGAATTTCAAAAACCCAATGATCCAAAAAAATCTCCACATAGTGGTATCAGAGCCAGGTTCTGGTGGTGATTCTCATGGTTTTCTGGTGAAAGAGAATCATGTCGTTAACCAAGGTGGAGCTTGAGAAGTTTGATGGTCACAGTGACTACACTATGGAAGGATAAGTTGGTAGCTCAGATCAATCTCAATGGTCTAAGAAAAGCTCTGGCAGAATCCGGAAAAGGAGCCAGAACGAGAGATCCGAATGAGACACCTGAGAAAACGAAGGAAGAAGAGGAAAAAGAGGAAGCTTTAGATGAAAAAATGAAGAAGCTCGAAGCATGATATTTCTCAGTTTCACAAACATGATACTGAGAATGATTAAGAAGGAAACACCGGCTGTTGGCATGTTAAAGGCTCTCGACAAGCGGAAAGCTTGTATGCCAGAGACAAGGGAGAACAAAGAGGAAGGTCCGAGACAAAAGACAAGACAAAACAGTCTAGAGGACGAAGTAAGTGAAAGAGCAGACAGTGAAACTGGATATGCGGCGAAGAAGGACATTTCAAGAATGCGTGTCAAATTAAAAATGGGGTCAAGGCAAACAGAAGTACCAAGGAAGCAGCAGCAATGGAGAAGCTGCGATGGTAAAATAAAATAAGTCTGACGCTGCAGGCTTGTTTGTCTCAGAGACTTTTCACTCAACAAGTATAAACTTGGAAAGTGAATGGGGTTTAGATACTGACTGCACTCATCATCTTACATATAAGAAAGAGTAATTTGAAAATCTGAGGGAAGAGGTTGAGGGATCTGTCTGTTGCAAGGTTAAAAGGTGTAAGAGATGTCAGAATCAGAAATGAAGATGGTTCAACTTGCTGACCAAAGTAAGATACATTCCTTATATGGATCGCAACCTGATATCAATGGGAACCTTGGAAGAAGCCGATTACAATTTTTGTTCAGGTGATGGTATTCTTGCAGTTAAAGATGGAAACAAGACAATCATATCAAGAAAAAGATATGAGAAGCTTTATATGTTAATAGGGAAGACAGTTGCAGAACACGGGTTAGTTGCAGAGAACAATAATGATGATACACTTCTATGGCATCGCAGACTGGGGCACATGAGTCAAAATAACTTGGATTTGATGGTAAAGAAAGGTCTTTTAGACAGAAAGAAGATCTCTACTTTTGATACATGTGAAGACTGCATGTATGGAAGAGCTAAGAAGGTCAGTTTCTCGGTTCAACACATGACACAAAAGAAAGATTGGACTATGTTCATTCAGACCTATGGGGAGCTCCATCTGTGCCGTTCTCTCTGGGAAAGTGTCAATACTTCATCTCCTTTATAGATGATTTCTCGAGGAACACGTAGGTTTATTTTCTAAAGCACAAATATGAGGTATATGGAAGCTTTGTGGAATGGTGTGTAATGGTTGAGAACCAATGGGCTTGAGTTCTGTAATCAGAGATTCAGTGATTTCTGCAAAGAGAAGGGCATTGTAAGGCACAAAACCTATGCTTATACCCCCAACAAAATGGGGTTGCAGAACGGATGAATCGCACCATCATGGAAAAGGTCATAAGCATGTTAAGTGACTCAGGACATCCACAAAGATTCTGGGCTGAAGCGACTCACACTGCTGTTATCTTGATCAACAAAGTGCCATCATCAGCAATCAAATTCGATATACCACACAAAAAATGGTCAGGTAAAGTTCCTACTTATAGCTATGTGAGGAGATTTGGTTGTGTTTGCTTTGTTCATGCAGATGATGGAAAGCTTATGCCAAGGGAAAAGAAAGGAGTAATGTTGGGTTACCCTCCTGGGGTTAAACGGTACAAGACTTGGCTGCTTGAAGAACGAAAATGTGTGATTAGCAGAAATGTGTTGTTTCAGGAAAATGCAGTTTATCGAGATGTGATACAGAGAGGAAAGGAAGCTCAGATTGATGAAGACTATTCAGAATCTGTATTTGCTATTGAACTTGAAGATGAAAGTTATATGAGTTTTGGTGGAGATCATTCGGAAGAAACAGGATCCATGAATGATCACACAGAAGACCAAGTCTCGGATCACTCAGAGGAGCAGAATCAGATCATGAATCAGGGAACAGTGGTGAAGACTCACCGGACAGCTATCGGCTTATAAGAGACAGAGCAAGTAGAGAAATGAGACCGACCAGGAGGTTTGATATCGAAGGCTACTTCAGCGAAGAGACAAATGATGAAGAAGAAATCTTTGATGCTGAAGTACTGATAACAGCAGTAGATGGTGACCCTCTTGAGCCTGCAGATTACAGAGAAGCTCGAAGAGATAGAAACTGGGTATTCTGGAAAGGTGGCATGGGAGAAAAAATGGACTCATTGGACAAGAATTACACCTGGACTGTTTACGAGACCAAAGGGACAGAGGGTTATAGGTTGCAAATGTATCTATAAACGCAAACCTGGAATCCCTGGGGTCGAAGAGCCAAGATTTAAAGCCAGGCTTGTTAAAAAAGGCTTTTCTCAACGAGAAGGAATCGATTACACAGACATTTTGGCACCGGTAGTTAGGCATGTATCCATAAGAATCTTGCTTGCTATCGTTGCAGAAGAGGACTTGGAACTGGAGCAGTTAGACGTTAATACAGCCTTCTTACATGGTGATATGAGAAGATCTATATTGAACCACCAGAAGGATTTAAGGATAAGTTCAAACCAAATGAAGTCTGTCTCCTAAACAAGCCCATGTACGGTCTAAAACAAGCACCGAGAAAATGGAATCTGAAGTTTGATGGGTATATGAAAGAGATTGGGTTCAAAAGAAGTCTTCGTGACAGTTGTGCCTACATCAAAGAAAAATCGGACCATACAAAGACTTATTTACTCATCTACGTTGATGATATGTTGATTGCAGCCAAGAACAAGTCGACTGTCTCAGAACTGAAACAAAAGCTGAGTGAGAAATTTGAAATGAAAGACTTGGGACCTGCAAAGAAAATTCTTGGAATGGAAATCAACAGAGTCTGAGCTGCAGGAAAGTTATGGCTATCTCAGGAAGAGTATTTGGGAAAGGTTCTAGAACTGTACAAGATGGGACAAGCAAAGGAAGTGACAACCCCTCTCGGAGCTCACCTGAAATTTCGTGCAGCTACAAAACAACATATACGAGAAGAAGGAGAGTATATGAAATCAATTCCTTATTCTAATGCTATAGGAAGCATCATGTATGCTATGATTGGAAGCAGACCAGATACATGACCTGTCCTATAAAAGATCACTGGTTGGGAGTCAAGTGGCTACTAAGGTACATCAAAGGCTCGTGGAATGGTGTTTACACTTGGAGGCAATACTATCAGTTGAAAATCAACATTACAAAAAGTAGAGCATTATCGAGAATAGAACCGAGTACATGTCTTTTACTGAAGCTTTTAAATAAGCTCTGTGGCTGAAAGGGATACTGAAGGAGTTTGGATATGATCAAGGAAGTGTTGAAATCTTCTGTGACTCCCAAAGTGAAATCTCATTATCGAAGAACAATGTCCACCACGAGAGGACCAAACACGTGGATGTTAAGTATCATAAGATACAAGAAATCATTGAAGATGGCCTTGTTCAAGTTCAGAAGATATCTACATTGACAAATCCAGCGGATATCTTCACCAAGGTCAAAACGGTTATCAATTTTCAAGCAGCTCCGAACTTGCTCTGGGTGAAGTCCGAGTAACAGACTCGGGGAAGCCGGGATTGGAATCCAGATAGATTGTCATCATCTCTCTCAGGTACCTGTCTCTTCTTTACTGCTTGATCTCTCATTGCTATAAGTGGAGTTTGTTAAGTATAGTAATGAAGATTTGAAGCGGGTATAAACAAATGTGGAGATTTGGAGGGAAAAGCAATACAGTCAAGTATGAGGACACATCATCGATGCAGGACCACATTGCTGTAGCCGTTTGTACCTGCACGGAAAAGCAAAGCAAATTGCTTGTTGTCGAGGTTTATTAACGAGAAAATATGGTCGAGTGCTCTTGCTGTACAAGTTTGGCGGCTAAGCACAGCATCAAGGAAACTAGGTTTCTCATGTGACCTTTACTATATATAGCTGTGTATTGCGTATTGAGAGAGTTAGAGTGATAGAGAGAACAATTCATCAAAGTATAAGCTTGTAAGTTGTTTTTCGGAAATAAGGATATTACATAGAACGGGGAACCAAGCATCTTTGTAAAAGGGACTTGGGATTTATCTTTGTAACCTCTGTGATCTTAGTGGATTCCGGGAGAGTGATCCCGGCCCAGACGTAGCCTCTTTGTTAACAGAGGTGAACTGGGTTAACAATCGCTTGTGTGCTCTCTTTTAGTTTCTGATACTTGCTCTGCATCTTCTCTGTTTTCTCAAAAGTATTCATCTTTCAAGTTCTTGAGTTGCTTATCTTTGTGTGTGTGTTGAAACCTCTTTTTGCAATCACAAGGAAAGGAGTTGCAGGTTTTCTCCACAGAAAACAATTCCACAAACGGCATTGACCCCACATGACTTTCCAGCAATAAGTTGACCCAAACAGTTTTTACACGTTAATTGATACCAAGCCTTAAGCTGTCTCGTCTCCATCACTCACCATATAAAGACTTTCGTATTTGTGCTCTCCTTGGTAGCGGAGGGACTGGCTCTTAGAGGAGATTGGCTTTCGCCAAAGATATCAGATTAAAATCAATAATGATACTGACTCCGATTCGTGTTTATTGGAGTTTCACGACAGTAATTGTAGCTTCTTTAAGTATGGTCTTAGAAGACTTGATGCATGGCCGATAGTTTGGCAAACCGGGCTTTAAGTTTGTTTGATCTCCATCTTATATTAATTAAGGATTGTTCTTGGTCCATGCGTCCTATGGATTTATAATCTTATCTATTAATATATAAAAGTTGAAGCTATAGTTCTCTAAGGGTGTCCACATAGGATTTTAGTTTTAAAATAACCAGTAGTATCATTCCACATCAACATTTGAAGTGAAGAAAGTTTCTAAATTTTATAATTGTATTGTTAATAGAAAGATCTATAGATAAGGAAATTATCTATAAGTTTATATTAAACAAAAAATTAACTTAATATTAGATTATGAAACTTACTAATTTAAAATATAAGATAAGGAAATTATCTGTAAATTTTTATTGAATAAAAGATCAACTTAATATTAGATTAGAAAACTTTTTAATTTAAAATAATTATCTCATTTGTATAGTTAACTCTATATAATCTACAATGGTGACAAAAAAATTAGAATACATTTATTAAAAACTAAATATAATAATATTAAAAACAAATAGAGAAAATAAGAAACATATCTACAAATTTCTAATAATAAAGAGTTAACTTAATATTATATTAAAAAAATTTCATAATTTAAGATAATTGTCTCAATCGCATAATTCACCATATATAACTTAGAATAAGTATTGTTGACCAAAAATATAGATCAAATATAATAATGAAACAATTCTGTATAGGTTTATTTCTTAGTTAGAGAATGATTTTAGTGAAATATTATACTAATAAGATTGACATTATATGCCTTTTAAACTTACTAAATTAGCCAATTAAATATTGTACTAATAAATTATCATTATATACTTTTAAAATTGTCTATATTAGCTTTTAAATAACCAACTAAATATTCCAAATTTTCATCTTAAGTTAATTGTATTTTTGTATATTTTTAGTTATTAGAAAAAGTTTTTAAATCCTGAACAACTATTATAAAAATGAAAAATTATAATGAAAGATTCTAAAAAAAAAAATCATTAAATGATATGGAATTGTAATTGTGAAAAGAAATTTATATCTCGGATATATAAAATTTATATTTCTAGAGCTTTAATTGATTTTCGTTTTTTATAATTTAAATCTAATATCATATATTTTAACCTTTTAGCATTTGAATATAATTGATATGAGATTATGTTAAAAATATATATATTTCAATCAATCTTATAATTATTTAATAAATTGTTATACAATAGATTATGCAGTATTGTAATTAATTGTGAAACTAATAAAAAATATTGTTCATTCACTTCACTTGCTTTTCAAATGCTTCTAAAAGTGATTTAGTTATCGTTTCTTTCATATAAAATTAGATTAAATGTAATAATTTAAATCAAAATATTTAGTTATTGTTTTTTTTGATAATCTTTAATAATTTTCGATTTATTACAAAAAAAACAGAACCTATTGATAACTGAATATAACAAGTTATAAGACAAGTATAATGATGAATCTAACGACTAGAATTGAGTAAGCTATTGATAGTTTTAACATTAGAATTAGACCCACTTAACCAAAAAAAGAACATATTAAGTTTATAATATTTATTAGGAGATTTGATGAATTTTAAAAAGTAAAATAATAAGAGTTCTTTATGAGCTTCAGAGAAAAAAATATGTTGTGATAAAAAAAATTATTGGACCATGTTTTAGAGTGTTTGCATTTAGTTTAATCGTTATATGATGTACTAATAAGTATCACTAACTTCTTAAATTTAAAGTTTGTTAACATGATGGATTTTATTCTGGAAATAGAAACTTTTCTATAAAGTTAATATTCCACAGTAAAATTTAAATACCACTTTTTTAAACATTAGAAATTCTAAAAATCTAAAATATTAAATTGCATTATTCTATTTAAATTATGCCGGTTTTGTAAAAATATTTTAGTTTTATAAAGTTAGTTGAGAATTATATAGATTTTGATGTGAGTATAAAACTATAATTCTTTTCGTAGTTTTTTAAACAAATATATAATTAAAAATGTTTCAAATCAGAAAAAGAAAATATTTTTTAAATGGCAATTTTGTATTTCTAGGTAGCTTTGAGAGGTTAAAATGTTTGACTCGAGTCTAATATACAGGTATTTATAAGATGTAATATATACGTTGAAAAATAACTTATAGATAGATGATAACGAATTATTCACAAAAAAATATTGTCATTACAAAAAATGTTATATTTCATTTCTTAAAACATAAGAAAATTTAGAAAAGAGTTTCTATGATGTGAAATATACAATTAATAAATATAAACTAGAATATTGTTAAATATACGGAAAACAAACTATAAATTATTTATTAAAAATAATTCAAGTGACAAATATGTTAAATACAAAATTATGTAAATAGCTGATTCATTGATAATATATAAATTTAGTGATTAAATATATTATATTATACTACTATGAATATAAAAATTATATTTCAACGAGTATTATTGTTTTTACGTTTTCATAAAAAATTATTAAAAATTTCCCACGCGTAGCGTGGGCGAAAAACCTAGTATATATAAAAAGGATAGAATCCCTGATCAGCTAGGGTGTCCACTTCAGCAAAAATTCTTTGACCATTAAAATACTTCTGCCATTTCCATCAACCAATTAGATTCATAAAAAATAAAAATGCCAGGTCATAATTCACTCCTCCAGTCAAAATCATCTATGTAATCGACACTTAAAAATCCCTTTAAGCCCATAAATTCTATCTTATTTTAAAAAACAAACCAACTATGAAGTCCAACACGAAGTGGTAAATTGCGTCAGCCGAATTCGTTCTGGCCCATCACCGGCCCAAAAGCAATCTCATGAACTTTTCTTCAGACGACAAATCCGTACGGCCCAAACCTCACGCCGGCGACACTGTCTTCTCCGGTTCCCTTTTCCCATCTTTGCGCTCTCGAATCCCACTTCTGCGGTACGCTATGCGTTATGTCTTTCCGCCTCCTAACAAAACTGTGCCGCTCCCCCTTACTCCCGTTGCCCCATAA
Organism: Isatis tinctoria; assembly: GCA_010577795.1. Classification (NCBI taxonomy): domain Eukaryota; kingdom Viridiplantae; phylum Streptophyta; class Magnoliopsida; order Brassicales; family Brassicaceae; genus Isatis; species Isatis tinctoria. The sequence continues at coordinate 63,735 of VHIU01000638.1, read as the reverse complement.
ATGTGTAAAGTAACTCCTCAGCTTCCTCCTCTCAGCTCATATAATCGATGGCAGCCGATTAATCGATGGCATTTGAAGCTGCTTGATCAGTTTAACTGGGATTATAAATACTTTCCATTTATTTGGCAGGTAAGATAACAGAGGGAGCTTCTCTATATTCCCTTTGTAGATCGTGGTTGACAAATGGTGCTCATGAGGGAAGTCAGGTTCACATCAATTTCCTGTTTTGCTTTGTAATTTAGTGTAACAGATATGTGTATGATTGACACAAGGATGAATGGATTGCTTACAGAAGCAGCAAACTAGCAAAGCGATGAAATGACATGGTTGCCTAAGCCTTTTTCCTGCGGATGTGGTGGAGACAAGTTTGCCAAAAGATTCAGTTGAAGAAACAAATCGTGAAGAAGACAAACAGGTTTCGTGTTTTTTCTTATTCCTTCCTAAAATGCTAATGGTGAATAGTAATCCTGAGTTTCATGGTTATCAACTCTTTGATGAGCTTCAGGACGAGGAATTTGTGAAACAATTGTCTGATTCTGATTTTTTGAAAAGACATTTGGACAATATTCGCTTACCTATTTCGAAACGCAAAAGTGTAATCTGAATTTCGAGACAAGCTCATTTAATTCACTTGCTCTGCAGGCTGAGCTACGTGTGAGTCTGTTTGAGGCTATCGAAGGTCTCCCTCCAGCTTTGTTGGGAAGCTGCAACGTGCAAGGCAGCTTCATGCTTCTCCTTCAGGTCTTCACAAATTTTTCAGCTTTTATCTCTCTCATGATCACTTCAGTTTTATTGTTCGGTTTTATGTGTTTTCTTCTATTAGAATGATTTTTTTTTCTTCTCAAAACAACACTTCTCAATGTCTTTTTTTTTAAACTTCTGTGTGTTTTTGATTAAATAGCCTGTCAAAGTATTTCAATTTGAGTTTCATCCATAATACTGCTCTCTAGATGGTACATAACTCTGTGCAGTTGAGTAAGGGACTTACTTTGGAATGTTGAAACGAAATTCAGGTAGGTTGCTATCTGTGTTAATTTGTGAATACTTGGACTGGGCGCAACTCCATCACACGCTCAAAGTGTATCAGCCCGAATGCAATGTGGTAATCAAGTAAATTCCTTCTCTTTTATTTGGGGGCTTTTGATATAAAGTAGAAGGAATTAAACTATGCTACATGATCAAACAATTTAGTAACATTAGTGTTCGTAAATGCAAAAGAAGAAAACTCATTCATTTTACACAATAGAAAAGGTATAAAACAGTTTATTTAATCTCCTTTATAAAAAGAGATAATTGCCCTCTAGCATACTTTTTGAACTCTTTGTTTCAAGAAAAGTGACTTCAGTGTATAAGGTGACTTTCTGTACACAATCCAGATTTTCCTTCCCTTTTTACCCCTACTCGAACTTTACAACGAGAGAGAGAGAGAGAGAGAGAGAGAGAGAGAGAGGAGGAGAGAGAGAGATAGAGAGAGAGAGAGAGAGAGGAGAGAGAGAGAGGAGAGAGAGAGAGGGAGAGGGAGAGAGAGGTAGAGAAGATGGAGAGGAGAGAGAGATAGATCGGACAGAGAGACAGAGAGAGAGAAGAAGAAGCTTTCAAGGCTGCTCAAGGAAGACGAAGAAGAAGAAGAAGAAGCTTTCAAGGGTTGTCAGATCCGTACAACACTAATGAACTCGATGGACAACCACATCGTACTTGATGCACGTCGAACTTGCTTCACAACCAGGTTGTGGCGTATGAAGTCGGGGATGGAGAAGAGAGTCATGGTCGAACAATGTCTATTAACTGAAAAGCTTTATCCTTCTCACTTCCATGTTCACATTCTCCATCCACGCATCAACCAGGTCCTACTACGTACATCCACGAATCAACCACGAATCAACTACGTACATCCACGAATCAATCAAACTTATCCTGTTCGAACACGAAGAATACAACAAAACACAATTAATTATACAGACTAACAATGTATGTTCAATGCTTTACCTATAAGTCTTTCAGCTGACATACATGTTCGAACACGTAAAATTATAAATACATCAAAGCTAACTGAGAGGGGCATCAAATGTTCGTCCACAATAACATATTATATTTAACGTTACAACCACACGCATATCTTACAATGTACATCCACACTTCAACTTCAGATGTTCGAGTGTTCGACCACACACATTTCAAACAATATCCTTCTACAGTGAAACCCTACATCAAACCACGTCCACACTTACGGGTATTTGGGTGTATACGTATCAAAAGACAATGTTCATCCATTACTGTTTCGACACGCTCACTTCGTCCATGTTACATACCCACTTCTCTGGTTCTGTACGTCCACGAACCTGCAATTCGTCTACTCTATCAAATTCAAAATTGAAACTAATACCAATCATGTCTGTGTTCGTACATACAATCTGCGTTCAGATTCATGTCCATCCACCATTAATTCATCTTCTTCGTTTCAATATGTTGCCCAGATCTGAAATACAGATCTCTATCTGTAAAACAACACAGCTATCGTCTATTTGCTTGCCAGAGAGAGAAACCGTGAGACAGAGAGAGAGAGAGAGAGAGAGAGGAGAGAGAGCGAGATGAGGAGAGAGAGAGAGAGAGAGAGAGAGAGAGATAAAGAAACAGAAAGAGAGAGAGCGAGAGAGAAAAGAGAGAGAGAGAGAGAAGAGAAAGAGAGATCGAGAGAGACTCTCATTAATGGAAGAGGCGGGGTTTTTTCGTGATTTCCATCAACAAAGTCACCCACGCACAAGAAGTGCCTTTTTTTCAAACCAAAACTCAAAAGTCACTTAATGGGCTAACGTCTCAAAAATAGCCATGTGAGCTTTAGCTCGATTACTCGCCTTCAGATAATAGTCTTTTTTTTTTTTACGTTTTTTGCTCATATATATAACTATTTTTTCATTTCATCTCTTTATACTTTTTTTCTTTAATCTGTTGCTTAATATTTTTGTTTATTTGAGAGTTTAAAAAATATTTTAATGGAATTTTATCTTCACATATAATTTTTATGATTTCCATAGATGAAGGAGGTGAAAGATGAGCAAGAAGTAAAGCTGGTTTTTTTGTCTATAAGGGATCCTTCATAGATTAAAGAATTCGATTGCTCTCAAGTTAGACTTTTTGTTTTCTTTTTTCTTGATTAGTCTGATTGTGTGCTTTTAATTCTTTGGTCATCCTTAGGGCACAGCCTTTGATCCAACCAAGAAGAAGAAGAAGAAGAAAGTTGTCATTCAAGATCTTATCAAGGACTCAACATAGTCACAGGCGGAGAAATCTGATTCATTGCCTGGTATGCTGATGAGTCTATGTGCTGTGAAACATTTTTTGTGTGTCTCTTCAATGCTATTTTTTTTTTCAACAGTTTCTCTTCAATGCTATTATATACCTAACTTTGTCTAATTTCTTTTCCTGCAGCTAATGATGGCCTTGAAATACTAAATCATCCAAAATCATGTCTATTTCTTCTCCAGGCATATAGACAAGATCTGTTCTTACTCTTATTTAGCTTCTTGCTACTACATAGTCACCGAAATACTACAAGTCGGTGTTTTTACAGCTAGATGTGCCACAGAATATTCATTCAGTGAAAGATGTTGCGCGGTATGGACTGCGTTGGTTATTCAGCTTCTTGCTGATGGAACTTATGACACAATTCTTCTATTAGAATGCCTTGTGATCAGGTGAAACTCTTTCAGAATTAGCGTCATAGTTTTACACTTCTATTTTAGATATTACTAATTTTAGTTCTACAACTTCTTTGCATTTGTGAAAGTGGTATGTGGAGAGAATTATCTCCTGTGGAAATATCTATCGTCGGATAAGGCGTAAGATATTTTCTTTCTTATGTTTTTGTTTAGCAAAACAAACTACATCTTACTAGACAATCTAATATTAGCAGATGAAAAGCGAAGCCGAGAAATGCGTAACTCAAGGTGAAAAACTCTGCAACGAAAAATGGAGTTTCAGGATGCGACTTATGCAATGGCATTTGTACTATTATATCTTTCGGTAGTAGTCTTTATGAAAGGATATTGTCATGTTTAGCATTTTTCTTAGCCTTTTTTTGTCAATGTAGTTACTCTCTGTGATAAATGAAAAGAAGGTAAAACTCAGAGCACAAAAGGACAAAGAAGATTCAGGGAGACCAGTTGAAGAGGAAGAGTCGACAGACAAAGCTGAGAGCTTTGAGAGTGAAAGAAGCTACAATGAGGAGAGCGAGGAAGAAGCCTCAAAGAAGGCAACGACAAGCAGCAAAGCCCATAGCCGGAAGAAAGCTGCCCGCAGCTAAGAGTTTCCATTGTCTTTGAGATTTTAGATTCCATTGTAAGTTTTGTCAAGCTCATTTAGGACCGTATGAACTATTTTTCTCTATTATGCTAATTTTCTTTTCTGCTCATGATCTCTTTTCAAGATTTTTCTATCACGGTTTCTTCTCGTGACCTACTCGATGACGAACAATACCAGCATCATGACCCATTTTTTTAACACAAGACGTTTAAATTCCACTAAATTTCTGAGGAATAGTTAATTACACAATATGTTGCATACCATTTAAATGTACCGGTTTTTTTCCATATTTTTCTCTTTTATCAACAAATTCGAAACTAAAGAGACATAAATCTTTTCCAAAAAATATATATAATTATTATAAGCACATTTTTGGTATTTGCTTTCTAATTTCTTCAGTAGACAAATTAAAATTCTAATAGCAGCATTGTAATATCTTTTATATGCAAAAATTAAAGTATAATTCTAAATTAAAGCTACATTATTTTTATATATTAGATTTTTTTGGTAAAATATTTAATTACTGTTACAAAAAAATGACATACAAAGGATAAAAAACAAATTTCATAAAAGACAATTAATCAGAGTTATAAATTATTTATTAAACATTTTTCATGTACTAACATGCAAATCTAATTATTGATAGCTTGTGTCAAATATTATATTCTCCCAACAACTTAAATATTAAATATTTACTATTTAAAACTCAAAAAAATAATATAATTTAAATAGTCAAATTAATTTAGAAATATATATCTATAATATAAGTGATGAATTTTTTTTTGAAATTCTGAAAATAAGATTAGTGACATTTATAGAAGAAACTAAAAAGAAAAGAATATACAAAAAAGTTATTTATCAAAAAATAGTCTGCGTACCAAACATAAGATACCATAAAAATGTTATTAATTTTCACCATCATGAAAACCCGAATATGACTACCAATACCAAAAAAAGCAACTAAACGATGACTTGGCGCTGATGCTATCATTCTACTTATACATTTGAGAACAAATGGAGAGATGCCTAAAGAATCAATCTCAGAATAATTCGTATTCGAGGGAGGACTCAACATCCTGATTTCAATGGAGACAAGGCTGGAGCTGGACAACTCGATCACAAGTAACAAAACCTGGAACTATGAGCCTTGCGAGGAACCTTTGATCGTTGGGTCACAGTCTGATATGCTCCTGGTCTGCCTCTAGCTGGTTCTCTTAAATTAGAAGATGTTAAGAACGCACAAGGCTTTCAATTGATTCTGATGGTTGCGAAAATCCCTTAGAAAAGTTCATTAAAAGTTTCGGTCTTCAGCTCTGAAATGGCATCCGGATAAATACCAGGGTCCTTCTTAGGTATGATTTTCAGAAAAAAAAGAATTGGATTGTTTTAGTTTTTCTGAAGTTATGTATTGATAAGTTTTTTTGTGTCATGTGGTGGAGATCGCAGGCTGCGGCTCACGAGAAGTTTAAATTCTGTGTTGCTGCATACAAGTCTCTGTGTTCTGCACTACCTTCCCTTTTATACAGGCATTGATACATTCTTAGTAGGAAACAGAGTTTTGAAGTACGCTTTCGGGAGATACAATGGTTTTATGATGGATTTGATTCATGTGTCCATGTGTCTCTTAACTTTTATAAGCATTTGATAACAAAACAACAAACATATATATTTTATCAGATCTTGGGCTGCTTCGGTCATAAAGCATAGTATTGTAAACACTTCTTCTGCAAATGACAACAACTAGAGAAAATGGCGTAAACTTTCAAGTCTAATACATTCTTTTCTACTTTATTTTGTTAGTTCTTTAGTGTGTAGACTAATACAAAGCTTAAACAAATCCAAAATCTATGAGTCTTTCACCCATATATAGTAATGAGTTAAATAACTTTCTATTCTTTTATTAGCAAACGTTTTTGTATTATTTTGTGGTTTAGTTTACTCCAGCATAAAAGAACTTAATTTGACATATTTCATACTACAACCCACGCGTAGCGTGGGCAAAACACTAGTTAGTATAATAAAGAGAAAATTACACTACAAGAATATTGAGTATTAATAGCATATGATCATAGCGTTTTTTTTGTTTATGCTATGGTTGAGTTCATCGTGATTTTTTTATAGCGTTTGTATATTCTGAAACGCTATCTATAGTTTAGGCAGATATTTTTTTAAACAAATGTTTTTGTGGTACTTGATTAATAGCATAATCAATATTAAAATGCGATAACAAGTTAGAGTGGAATAAATTTTTCCTCTCCCTCTCATTTATTTCCCAATTCTTTACGGAACCGTTTGAGAACCGAAATTTTTGGGTACTTTACGGTTCTTCAAATTATGGAACCGAACCGAACCGGAACCAACTGGATCCGAACCGGAACAGAACCAAAAAAGTAAAAGTACCTATTGGATCCGAAATACCCGGAACCAAACCGAATACACAAATGTCCAGGGCTAGTAACCACAGTTCCCTTTTTTAATCTTCCTCGCTCTTGATTCTTTCTTTTTCCCTTCTAAGAATTGTTCATTCTTAGAACGAGAGACCAATTTTCTGAGTACGAGTGGCTACGTTTTGCTTCTGCTCTGGGAAAAAACTTAAAGCTGTGTGTAATTTTGCTACTGGTTTGGTTCATATTGGACACAAAACAGAAGAACCATCTTTGCAGATACTAGTTAAGAGTGGTTCATTTACCTATAGGTACTCTTCCAATTCTTTTTGTAACACCCGTCTCCTCGACACTCGAGAACGGCGTGCCACTAACCACGTCACATACGTAAAATACCCCACTCTACAGTGTCTCATATCCCAACTATCTCAATGCTATATGTACATGATAAAATACGGAGAAAACGTAAAACTCCCAAAGAAGCACCGTATCGTCAAAGCGTAAAATACTTGTCCGTCTCACCTGAAAAACTGGAAAGGGAAGAAGGAGGGGTGAGTAACAGGGGAGTCACTCAGTGAGGTATGGGATGCTAATCACAGAAAACGTAAATCTGACCATAGCACGCCATACATAGGAAATAGACTAAACATGCACAATCACGGTACCTAAAGTACCCAAAGAACAATCAACGGTGTCCTACGGCCAGAGCTCGTGGCCAGTCTTATGGGATAGTGCCCAACTACACCGCCCGTAGACGATTTATCGATCTGCCCGGGGTACCGAACAACCGGTCGACTAAGCTGTCTTACCCCGCCTCAAACAACACGCGACGCAAGTACATAGATAACGTCTATGTACCCCCGCAATCCCTAACGACCCACATGGTCAACTAATCCTAGCTCTAGCATGAATAAAATAAATCAATTAACAATTTAATGCACAATCAATGGGTTGAATCATCTATTATTCCTAAGTCCGATTTACAAACAATCCTAAAAAGACTCTAGCATAGAAACGGAACACATTTAATACTAAATCCTATCTACGGCGCTTTTCGATGAAAAATACGTTATTCTGCAGAAAGCCCTCACCTTAGCAAAAATGGAGTATATCTGATTCCTCTGCACTCCAGATGCTTAAACGGACGCTGAATCTGAAATCAGGGCAAAATTTCGAGTGAGAAAGGCTTTCGAACGGCGAAAAACGGTTAACGGGTCAAACGGTCAAAGTCAACAGTCAACGGTAAACCCAGTCAAAGTCAACGGTCTGACCAGGTCAAAATCAAACCGCGACTAAACGGATTAAACCGGATCGAAACAAACTAAACCGGACTCAATTGATTTTAACCAGAAATTGAACCAAACCGAAATTGAATTGAATTAAACCGAACGAACCAAAATTGAACCGGCTGGTTAAGCCAAACCGGACTCAAACCGGTGGCAGATCGCTGGCGAGTCTCCGGCGACGGCGAGTCGCGGCGGTTTCCGGTTACCGGCGACGGCGAGTCGCGGTAGTTTCCGGCGTCCGGCGGTGCGGCGGCGCGTGAACAGTGCGCATGGATCTTCTATCGGCGATTGCGGGCGCGTCTGGTGGCGGTTCGGCAAGATCTTGGTGTCTACGGACTCGCCTCGTCGTGCGGAATCCGGTGGTGGCCTTGGATTTTCGAGAAATGGAATGGTTAGAGAGTTATGATACAAAGGGGTTCATTTACCTATAGGTACTCTTCCAATTCTTTTTGTAACACCCGTCTCCTCGACACTCGAGAACGGCGTGCCACTAACCACGTCACATACGTAAAATACCCCACTCTACAGTGTCTCATATCCCAACTATCTCAATGCTATATGTACATGATAAAATACGGAGAAAACGTAAAAATCCCAAAGAAGCACCGTATCGTCAAAGCGTAAAATACTTGTCCGTCTCACCTGAAAAACTGGAAAGGGAAGAAGGAGGGGTGAGTAACAGGGGAGTCACTCAGTGAGGTATGGGATGCTAATCACAGAAAACGTAAATCTGACCATAGCACGCCATACATAGGAAATAGACTAAACATGCACAATCACGGTACCTAAAGTACCCAAAGAACAATCAACGGTGTCCTACGGCCAGAGCTCGTGGCCAGTCTTATGGGATAGTGCCCAACTACACCGCCCGTAGACGATTTATCGATCTGACCGGGGTACCGAACAACCGGTCGACTAAGCTGTCGTACCCCGCCTCAAACAACACGCGACGCAAGTACAGAGATAACGTCTATGTACCCCCGCAATCCCTAACGACCCACATGGTCAACTAATCCTAGCTCTAGCATGAATAAAATAATCAATTAACAATTTAATGCACAATCAATGGGTTGAATCATCTATTATTCCTAAGTCCGATTTACAAACAATCCTAAAAAGACTCTAGCATAGAAACGGAACACATTTAATACTAAATCCTATCTACGGCGCTTTTCGATGAAAAATACGATATTCTGCAGAAAGCCCTCACCTTAGCAAAAATGGAGTATATCTACTTCCTCTGCACTCCAGATGCTTAAACGGACGCTGAATCTGAAATCAGGGCAAAATTTCGAGTGAGAAAGGCTTTCGAACGGCGAAAAACGGTTAACGGGTCAAACCGGTCAAAGTCAACGGTCAACGGTCAACCCAGTCAAAGTCAACGGTCTGACCAGGTCAAAATCAAACCGCGACTAAACCGGATTAAACCGGATCGAAACAACTAAACCGGACTCAATTGATTTTAACCAGAAATTGAACCAAACCGAAATTGAATTGAATTAAACCGAACGAACCAAAATTGAACCGGCTGGTTAAGCCAAACCGGACTCAAACCGGCGGCAGATCGCTGGCGAGTCTCCGGCGACGGCGAGTCGCGGCGGTTTCCGGTTACCGGCGACGGCGAGTCGCGGTAGTTTCCGGCGTCCGGCGGTGCGGCGGCGCGTGAACAGTGCGCATGGATCTTCTATCGGCGATTGCGGGCGCGTCTGGTGGCGGTTCGGCAAGATCTTGGTGTCTACGGACTCGCCTCGTCGTGCGGAATCCGGTGGTGGCCTGGATTTTCGAGAAATGGAATGGTTAGAGAGTTATGATCGATTTACGATCCGGCCAATAAGAAGCAAATCGGAAAACGGTTTTACCGGTATACCTGAGCCGGATGACGGTGGAGGAGAGAGCAACTGAGCTTCTTCTTCTTCTACTACTTCTTCCTCTCTTCCTCTTCTTCTTCTTCTTCCTCTTCTCTCTCTCTCTCTCTCTCTTTCTTTCTTTCTCTCTCTCTCTTTCTTTCTTTCTCTCTCGGTGGATGATGAAGGGAGGGGGGGAAAGGAATCAATCAATTATTTTCGGAGAACAAGTGGGTGGTGGGGTTTGGTTGGTGGATGGGGTCGTTACAATTCTTCCCCACTAACGAGGAATTCGTCCTCGAATTCAAGTCTTGAGCCGGCTGCTCGACATCTTTAAATAGGTCTGGATAATCGGATCTCCTCTGAGCCTCTACCTCCCAAGTCTCCTCCTGAATGTCGTCTCTCTCCAACTAACTCTGACCATCGGAATCACTTGCCCCTGAACAACTTTATCTCGGCGCTCTAGGACTGACACTGGCTGACTAACTGCAGTCAAATCTCTCCTGATGTCACTCGGTGGGTGCAGAAGGATGAGCTCTGGCTCCCGAACGACTTTCCTCAGAACTGACACATGAAACACATTGTAAAACCCAACCAACTCTGCTGATAGCGTTAAGCGATATGCTACTGCCCCAATCCGCTCAATGATATGGTACGGACCCATATATCTCGGGTTAAGCTTCTTCAGCTTCTGCATCTCAGAGCCTCCCTGAAATGTCCTCATCTTAAGATATACCAGGTCGCCCACCTCCAACTTGAGATCTCTCTGACGCTTATCTGCATAACTCTTCTGGCGACTATGAGTTTCTTTAAGCCGTATCTTGAGCATTTCCACTTGCTCAACTGTCTCCTGAACCAATGCTGGTTCTATACATGGGCGCTCTCCCACCTCTGTCCAACAAAGTGGTGTACGGTACGTTCAATCATAAAGAGCCTCATACTGTGCCGTCTCAATGCTCGAGTGGAAACTGTTGTTATACGCGAACTCGAACAACGGTAGGTACATAACCCAGCTCCCTTCCCACTCCAAAACATAAGCCCTGAGCATATCCTCTAGGGTCTGAATAGTCCTCTCCGACTGACCATCTGTGTGTGGATGATAGGCCGTACTCATATGGACCTTAGTCCAAGTGCCTTCTGAAAGACTCACCAAAACGTCAATGTGAACAACGAATCACGATCTGACACTATACTAACTGGTATCCCATGCGATCTCACAATCTCAGCAATGTATCTCTGCGCTAGCTGCTCTGCTCCGTCTTTTTTTTTTTTTGATTTTAAAATCGCTAAGAAGTGAGCTGACTTGGTGAGTCGATCAACAATAAACCAGATAACATTCTTCCCGCAAACTGTCCTCGATAATCCAGGGATGAAGTCCATAGTCACCATGTCCCATTCCCACTTGGGTAGTGGAAGACTCTGCAGTAATCCACTAGGTACATGATGCTCAGCCTTACCAACTGGCAAGTCTGCCAACACGACACAAAGGTAGCCATATCCCTCTCCATGCCGGTCCAGTGATAATATCGCTTAATATCCTGATACATCTTATTACTTCCTGGAAAACTGAGAATGGTGCGTCTTCTGGAGAATCTCCTTCCTCAACTGAGTCTCGGTCTCAAATACGTCCTTCTGAACTTCGTCTTCCCTCAACAGACTCTTACCATCGAGTCATTTCTCATAACTTTTGTTTCTTGACGTCCCAGAACTGCCAGTGGTTGGCTAATTGCAAATTCTTTTTAATTTACGATTGTTGGTGGAAACGGCGCTGACCTTATAACGATCTTCCTGAATGCAACACAAATTTAACGAAGACTTCTCATGCTATTTTGAATATGCTGAGAAATGATGACCCTTCAGGCTCCTGGAATATGCACTCTCGTTCCCAAACTTTACTCCATGTCATGGTAACCGACCCATCCTTAAAGTCACCTCATGGTGGTTTTAGCTCCATCACTGCTAAGTCTCTGATAAGTTCAACTCCATTGAGTACAACAAATACCACTCGATGAATGCTTCAAGCTCATTGTTTAATTCGACTGCCTAACTCTATCCACTCTTCGGTTCGAACACACTGGATGACCGATACTCGACTAGGCCCGACATACAAACTATAAGTAGCTCCAATAACCAATCGGGTCTAAGCTGTCCCACTCCAAGCGACAATCGACCAACACAAGTAATAAATCAATGGTTTCCACGTAAACGACATACTCGAACCACAAACTGAACTCCACCATCTCAAACCCACAACGTCAAAAAGAACAGTCTCAACTATCTCGTGGTCCCCAATAACAATACTCGCGACAATAGTTTGGCGCTTGGGTGATGGCAGAAACAATCCTGAACTCCCTGCGAACAATCCTTGAAAATGAGATCATGCTAACCACAACTGAACAACTAGGTCTAACTGCTGGTGCTGCAATATAACTGACAAGCGACACATCCACTAACATCGAGTGGTAGTAACTTATGACATAATCCAACCATCTGTATGAAAACATTGAACACGCTCTCCCAACATGACGACGATAATAACGAACAAATTCCGATAAGTGCGACACCTTGTTACATCCTAAATATGTCTTATCAAGCTTGACTGAGCCACCTTGAAGAAATATTGCTTCTCTTTTATCTCTGCCTCATGAACAAAAAGTCTTCTCAACCAATCGATTGGACTGGTGTAAACCCGTACGACATCACGGTTACAATTATCCACTTGTTGACATTCAAGAACCTGCTGATTAAATCTTCATTCGCTATGATTCCCCAGAAAATCTGCAAAGCCGACCAAATCTTGCTCTTACTCCTTGATAATCCTAGTGCCTTAATAAAAGTGCTTAAAAGCATTGGCATTCCTGTGCCTGGTTTCACGAAGAAAAACGTCTTGTAGAACTCCCTTCAGAGTGATTGTAGCTTAACTCATTACATCCGCGTCTACGCTCAACAACTCCCTTTCACCCGGGAAGGCATCATCCCTCACAAATTGAGTAGTCAAACTCAACTGAAAATATGCTGGACACTTCTTATGCTCTAAGTTACGATCTAGCTTCTTCCTCCAATTGTCTGTGGTAGCAGTATCCACTGTCCTTCCAATTTGATCCAAACCGATGTCCCGCATCTTTCTCATTAGCTTCCATTATGTGAGTCCCTCTCTGTCTCTGCCGGATACTGGCGGCGGCTCTGCTCCCTGAGCCTTAACCAATGGTGCATATGGTGGTGAAGGTGAACGTGCGGATGCTTACTCTGCTTGAAGGGTGAACTGGTGATCAATCAGTCGTACAACTATCAGATCAGCTTCCTGCGTTGCTATCCAAGCGGCCTTTTATGCAACTGCTGCATGAACTCCTGATAAAATTACCTAACTGTCTCTTGAGCGGTCTGACTGATGACATCCTGATTAATCTGCTGAACACTGGTCTCTTCGGGCATAACCTGTTGAACAACGAGCTGACAATCCGACGCAAAACAATGACCTTCCATAATAGTAACTGAAAACCTGTTTAAACTGAGACTGAATTGAGACAAATTTAGAATAGATTATACCAGACAAAATAGGTGCTTCTTTGTTTTTTTTTTTTAAATACACAAGTCTCGGGATTTTTTATTTTTTTTGAAATCGTTTAAAACTGAATATGCAATCATGCTCCCTACTACTCGTCTCCCGGGTCAGAACCGGGACGACGATAACCTAGGCTCTGATACCAAAATGTAACACCCGTCTCCTCGACACTCGAGAACGGCGTGCCACTAACCACGTCACATACGTAAAATATCCCACTCTACAGTGTCTCATATCCCAACTACCTTAATGCTATATGTACATGATAAAATACGGAGAAAACGTAAAAATCCCAAAGAAGCACCGTATCGTCAAAGCGTAAAATACTTGTCCGTCTCACCTGAAAAACTGGAAAGGGAAGAAGGAGGGGTGAGTAACAGGGGAGTCACTCAGTGAGGTATGGGATGCTAATCACAGAAAACGTAAATCTGACGGAACACATTTAATACTAAATCCTATCTACGACGCTTTTCGATGAAAAATACGATATTCTGCAGAAAGCCCTCACCTTAGCAAAAATAGAGTATATCTGCTTCTTCTGCACCCCAGATGCTTAAACGGACGCTGAATCTGAAATCAGGGCGAAATTTCGAGTGAGAAAGGCTTTCGAACGGCGAAAAACGGTTAACGGGTCAAACCGGTCAAAGTCAACGGTCAATGGTCAGAAAGTCAACGGTCAACGGTCAACCCAGTCAAAGTCAACAGTCTGACCAGGTCAAAATCAAACCGCGACTAAACCGGATTAACCGGATCGAACCAGACTAAACCGGACTCAATTGATTTTAACCAGAAATTGAACCAAACCGAAATTGAATTGAATTAAACCGAACGAACCAAAATTAAACCGGCCGGTTAAGTCAAAAAGGACTCAAACTGGCGTCAGATCGTCGGCGATTCTCCGGCGACCGGCGACGGCGAGTCGCGGCGGTTTCCGACGACCGGCGACGGCGAGTCGCGGCGGTTTCCGGCGACCGGCGGCGGCGCGTCCGGCGGCGCGGCGACGCGTGAACAGTGCGCACGGATCTTCCTTCGGCGATTGCGGTGCGTCCTGTGGCGGTTCGGCACGATCTTGGTGTCTACGGACTCGTCTCGTCGTGCTGAATCCGGTGGTGGCCTTGGATTTTCGAGAAACGGAATGGTTAGAGAGTTATGATCGATTTACGATCCGGCCAATAAGAAGCAAATCGGAAAACGGTGTTTCCGGTATACCTGAGCCGGATGATGGTGGAGGAGAGAGCAACTGAGCTTCTTCTTCTTCTACTACTTCTTCCTCTCTTCCTCTTCTTCTTTTCTTTCTTCTCTTCTCTCTCTCTCTCTTCTTTCTTTCTCTCTCGGTGGATGGGGGGGAAGGAATCAATCAATTATTTTTGGAGAACAAGTGGGTGGTGGGGTTTGATTGGTGGATGGGGTCGTTACACTTTTATTTGTTTTGCTATTTTCGTAGCTTTAATATTAATGCATTGTTGAGTGTTGATATAGTTGTGAAATTTTTCATTTGACATATTGTTACAAGATTTCTTCAGCTGCACTGTCACCATGGTAACTATCTATTCATCTCTGGGAGAGGAAGCTCTTTCTCAATCGCTGAATGAGGTCAGCGTCACTTCTCTTCTCTATTTCCTTCCTAACATGGTGGCCTATCATCTAGCGCTTATATGTTTTGTTGCTGTTTATGCTCTAATTCTTATATGATACCAATTTTATGCTTGAAAGACCATATATGAGCATAAATATATAGTTAGACTTCGTTAAAAAAATCTTCCTTTTTTTGGCAATATCAGAGTTCTCTGATTCATTGGGGGAAATGGGGTCATGCTTGGAGCAAATCCGGCCTCATAGTTGTTGAACAATTGATCACAAAGTGTTAAGAAGAGAGGATGATAGTAAAACCGTAAAAGTAAAAAGGTAAAAGTAAAACACTTACACTTACCTTGGGTTAAAGATCACTTACCTTGGATGAATGAAGGTGAAACTAGCATGGACCACCATGGGAACCACGAACTGAGGGAGGACCACACTCCACGCTCTCCTTGGCTCCATCCCACGCTCCTCCCCACGCTCCTCCCAACTCTTCCATTTTTTTAATCCATACGCTCCATACGCTCCTCTTACACGCTCCTTATGTGATCGATTACTCACTTGTACTTTGTCTATATAAAGACACAAAACTGTCAATGTAAAACACACCATTCAGCTCTCAATCTTCTCTTCTCTCTCTCGCTCATAATGAGCTCATCATTCTCTTTACTATATTACAAATATTCTCTTCCTCACGTAGTTATCTCAATTATCCATCTAAGTTCTGAATTATCTATCTGGATACTCAATTATCCATCTAAGTTCTTAATTATCCGTCTATTATCAATTCGCAATTTGTTCATGATATCAGAGAGTTTCGATCATCAATAATTTCCATCCTCACTCTCTTCATTTCCCAATCACTCTCTTTCGTTCTTCATTTAGTGTTCTTGGCAAAACAATAGTTATTCTCAATTCATCAATCTCTCCGTTTGTTTCTCAATCTTTTTTGTTCGGTTTCATTTCTAAACAAACGCTATTATCTTCTTAAAACATTAGCCTCTTCCAAAAACGTTAAAGCTTTGTGCAAGATATAGCAATCAAAGTTTGTCTTTCTCTGAGTAATAAGATCGTTTAAAGTTAAAAATGTCTAACTTTGTCCATAAAGGTCCAAGTCGTTTCCTTTTCAAAGCTTTCAATCATCTAAACTCAAACCTTTGTTATCTCCACTCATGGAAGAAAACAAAACAAAATACAAGAAAGTTACTCTACCTACTATACTCAAAGGTGGCAATAACTACTTATTATGGGCTCGGACTGCCAAAGCAGTACTCTGCGGCAGAGGAGTCTGGTCACATGTTGGTGAGCCTGAAGAAGATGAGCTCTTCATCTCTGAAGATGAAGAGGAGATCAAGCAGTCTCCAAAAAACAATGGTTCAAAACCGATCAGGCAGTTCTTGCAATACTCCAAGGCTCTTTGGATGAGTCAGTCTTGGAAGCCTACTCATACTGCACAACAGCGAAAGAATTGTGGACCACCCTCAAGACAGTGTTCGGAAATGTCTCAAACCTAATCCGTGTGTTTGAAGTCAAGAAAGCAATCAACACTCTATGTCAGGCCGACATGGAATTCAATGACTTCTTTGGCAAGTTTCGATCACTTTGGGCAGAATTTGAGATGTTGAGGCCAGCTACTGTGGATCCCTTGATCTTGAATGAAAGAAGAGAACAAGACAAAGTCTTCGCTCTTCTCATGGTCTTGAATCCCTCCTACAACGATCTCATCAAGCATATTCTCCGAGCAGACAAGCTTCCAAGTCTTGATGAAGTATGTTGTCAGATTCAAAAGGAACAAGGGACTTTTGGACTGTTTGGTGGAAGAGGAGAACTCTTATTGGCTAATAAGACCTCGTACAAACCTGAAGAAAAGAAGAACTTCTGTGATCATTGCAAAAGAAAAGGCCATAACAAAGACAAATGTTGGATTCTCCATCCACATTTGAAACCGGCTAAGTTCAACCATGCCAAAGCTAATATGGTTGAAGGCATGACAAGTCAAGGATTTAATGGAGGAAATACAATGCAAGGTCATCATGCTAAAGCTCAAGGAGGACAAGGAAGTCAGAATGAGAATCCATTGGCAATGGTGGCATACACGGGACCACATGGAGCTGGACAGGCAATGTATGGAAGCTCTAGTGGGACAAGCAATGATGTGGTTAGGAAATCTGATCTGGAGGCCTTGATCAAATCCATTGCTTCTCTCAAAAAGTCTGGTACATCTTTCCTATCTACTAAGCATAGTAAATCGCTTGTTATTAACATTTGGTGCTTCTCATCACATGATTAGTAATCCAGATTTGCTTAGTAATATCCAGCCTGCTCTAGGTAGTGTAGTCATAGCCAATGGAATTAAGGTATCGGTTAGTGGAATAGGGGAACTAACGTTGTTTGATAAGAAATCTAAAGCCTTGTATATGCCTGATTTCACTTCAAACTTGTTATCTGTCAAAAAGGTTACTACTGACCTAAACTGCTATGCAATTTTTGGTCCTAACAATGTTCACTTTCAGGATATTGACAGTATGAGATTGCTTGGCAAAGGGGGCACTAAAGGAGATTATATGTCTTAGAAAACACTTCACCAAGCACCAACCTATCTACCTTTCCTATTTCTATTGCTTCCTGTTTTTCGGTTGAACTTAATAAGTTGTGGCATGCTAGACTTGGTCACCCACATCTGAGGGCGTTACAGTTGTTGTTACCTAAAGTTACCTTTGGTCACTCTAAATGTGAATCTTGCATCTTAGGAAAACATTGTAGAACTGTATTCCCAAAGTCTCAAACCGTTTATGCTAAGTGTTTTGATCTTGTGCATTCAGATGTGTGGACAGATCTTTGTTATTCTAGAGATAGATACAAGTATTTTGTCACATTTATAGATGAAAAGTCCAAATACACTTGGGTCACTCTTTTAGCATCTAAGGATAAAGTCTTTGAAGCCTTCTTGAACTTTCAAACATATGTCAATAACAATTTCATGCCAAAGTTAAAATATTAAGGACAGATAATGGTGATGAATATGTGAGTCAAAAGTTCAAAGAGCATCTCTCTAAACATGGAATAATGCATCAGACAAGTTGCCCTTACACTCCACAACAAAACGGTGTGGCAGAGAGGAAGAATAGGCACCTGATGGATGTTGCACGATCCATGATGTTTCATACCAACGTTCCTAAAAGGTTCTGGGGTGATGCAGTCGTCGCAGCCTACTACCTAATCAACGGAATACCAACAAGAGTCCTTAACGAATCTTCTCCATTTGAGGTATTGCATTGAACCAAGCCATCCATTGATCACCTTAAAGTATTTGGATGTCTTTGTTTTGTGTTGATTCCAGGTGAGCAAAGGACAAAGCTTGATGCCAAGAGCCAAAGATGCTTGTTCCTCGGCTATTCCCCTACTCAAAAGGGTTACAAGTGTTTTGATCCTACTTCTAACCGATTACACATCTCTAGAGAAGTGAATTTCATTGAGGAGGAAGGCTACTATCAGACTAAGGATTGGGAAAGCATACAAGAACTGAGCAAAACATCATCCGGTATAGCAACTAGTTTGCGGTAATTACTGGAACACTTAGGCAATCCAAGTACAACTCAGCCAGGCTCTTCTCAAACTTCTCCTCATACTGAATCTTCCAACCACCCGGTTCCTACAAATCCTGAACATGAAACTTCAATCAATGCGGAGGTCCCTCAAAGTCCTATCACAGTGATCCTAGTATTCACCCTCGTGAAGCTAACCAGGACGTAGCCAATGTGGAGGAAGACAATGAGACCTCAGCCGAATCTCTTGAAGCTCCCTTAAAAGAAACAGTAGAAGAAATGGAACCAGCTGCACTTCGTAGGAGTACAAGGATCAGACGACCTTCCAATTGGATCAACAATAGAGTCTACTATAATAGCCAGGCAGTAGCTCATCCCGAGATAGAAGCAGTCTGCTCTCTTGCCGTATTGCAATCATCTCAGTAAGCTTTCCTTACCAAGATTCTATCTGATCTCATTCCTGACACATATGATGAAGCAATACTCAAAGAAGAATGGAAGGGAGCTGTGGGAGATGAAGTTGGAGCTATGGTAAGAAACCACACTTGGGATGAGGCAGATTTGCCTAAGGGGAGAAAGGCTGTGACTTCACGTTGGGTGTTCACTATCAAACACAAGAGCAATGGAGATATTGAATGCTACAAAGCAAGACTAGTGGCTCGTGGCTTCACTCAAACATATGGGAACGACTACAAGGACACATTTGCTCCAGTCGCCAAATTACCCACTGTAAGAGTTGTTCTTTCTTTGGCTGCTAACCTCTCTTTGGACTTATGGCAGATGGATGTCAGGAATGCTTTCTTACAAGGAGAACTTGAGGAAGAAGTATATATGCGTCCACCACCAGGTCTTGAAGACATTGTATCACCAGAAAAAGTACTAAGACTCAGAAAGGCAATCTACGGATTAAAACAGAGTTCAAGGGCTTGGTATCACAAGTTGAGCCGCACCCTGTGGGACCAAGGATTTCGAAGGTCTGAGTCGGATCACAGCCTGTTCACTCATAAGTCCTCCAAAGGCTTAGTTGTGGTAGTTGTCTACGTAGATGACTTGATCATCTCCGGTGGCAACAAAGAAGGTATTGAAAGTATCAAGTCTTCTCTCAAAACCACCCTTGATCTTAAATACTTCTTAGGTATTGAGGTTTGTAGGTGTACTGATGGCATCTTTCTTTCTCAAAGAAAGTATGTAGTTGATTTGTTGAATGAGAAAGGTTTCATGGAGGCTACACCAGTTAAGACTCCTCTTGAATATGGCTACAAGATCAATCGACAGGGGGAGAAGGAGGATGAGCTATTCAATGAACCTGCCCTATATCGCAAACTAGTGGGTATGTTAATCTACTTAACTCTTACTATACCTGACTTGTGTTTTTGTGTGAATCAGGTGAGCAAGCACATGAATGCTCCCACCAAATATCACTGGACTATGGTTAAGAGGATTCTAAGATATCTCAAAGGAAGTCTTGATCGCGGCATTTGGATGGGAAGACATGAAAGCACATAGATTGTAGGCTATTGTGATGCAGATTGGGCTGGAGACCGAATTGATAGAAGATCTACAACTAGTTACTGCACATTCATAGGAGGCAACATGGTTACTTGGAAGACAAAGAAGCAGAAGGTGGTGGCTTGCTCAACAGCTGAAGCAGAGTACCGTGCCATGAGGAAACTAACAAATGAGTTGACATGGCTTAAAGGACTACTTTCGGATTTAGACATTGATCAAGCAACACCAATGACCATGCATTGCGACAATCAAGCTGCTATACACATAGCCTCCAACTCGATCTTTCATGAAAGAACCAAACATATAGAAGTGGACTGTCACAAAGTCAGGCAGAAGCTTGAAGATGGAACGATCCTTCCATGTTATACAAGGAGTGAAGATCAATTGGCAGACATCTTCACTAAAGCAGCAAGCTCCAAAGTCTGTGATTCCATTCATGGTAGACTTGGGCTTGTTGATCTATCTAGACCATGGTGAACACTTTCCTCGCCCATGAAGCTCATACTCTTTTACCTAACATAGTTTTGTCCCACGAGGTTTTCTATCTAGGGTTTTAATGAGGTGAGACTCATGGGTAATCCAAGCTAGAACATTATTAGGGTGATTCCAGAATGTTTAGCTTGAGGGGGAGTGTTGAACAATTGATCACAAAGTGCTAAGAAGAGAGGATGATAGTACAACCGTAAAAGTAAAAAGGTAAAAGTAAAACACTTACACTTACCTTGGGTTAAAGATCACTTACCTTGGATGAATGAAGGTGAAACTAGCATGGACCACCATGGGAACCACCAACTGAGGGAGGACCACACTCCACGCTCTCCTTGGCTCCATCCTACGCTCCTCCCCACTCTTTCATTTGTTTAATCCATACGCTCCTCTTACACGCTCCTTATGTGATCGATTACTCACTTGTACTTTGTCTATATAAAGACACAAAACTATCAATGTAAAACACACCATTCAGCTCTCAATCTTCTCTTCTCTCTCTCTCGCTCATAATGAGCTCGTCATTCTCTTACTATATTACAAATATTCTCTTCCTCACGTAGTTATCTCAATTAATCCATCTAAGTTCTCAGTTATCCATCTAAGTTCTTAATTATCCGTCTATTATCAATCCGCAATTTTTTCTATAGTGATGAAGAAGGTGGTAACTGTTAAAGACTTTCTTCCGCAGGTTGATAGTAACTTGTTCCTCTGTGTTTGATAGTAAGAAAATTTGCTAACTCTCAGAACGTTCTAGACTGACAGAGAGGATGCGAGTCATGGACAATGAAATCTGCTATCATTCTAAGGAGTGTGAGTTTTGTGCACCTGATTTTCTGTATCATTTTAAAACCGGGTGAATTTTGCAGATCGTAATGACCACAAGTTATTTACAACTCAAGCGGATCTTGATAAGCCTCTATCTTCAAACTATTATTACACATGGATCGGAATCATTGGTAACATTGGTGCAATAGCAAGTAAGAAAGTATAAAAACACAGTTTTGCTTCTCTAGTTGAATCTTATTCTCGTCTTTAATTTTTCAAATCTATCATTCAATAATCAGTTACATATCTGCCTATTTACATTCAGAAGTAGAAAGTATGCAATATGAGGAAAGCAGGTTGGTTGACCTGATAAGGTTGTAACATTGTAGTTTCCTTCCAACAGCCGAAGAGCTAATGGAGAAGATGGAGGTAACACAAACTTAAGCCTTCTCTTTTGCTTCTTGTTATGAGATTGTGTATTCGATTGTATCTCATAGTTTTTCATACTTTTTGGCAGCAATATGTTATGAGATTGTGTATTCGATTGTATCTCTTAGTTTTTCATACTTTTTGGCAGCAATATAGTCCTTCATACAAGCACATTGGACATTGCATGGCATGAAATCTGGAAAGTTGAAGAACTTGAGAATTTTGTTAGTTTGTGTATGAATGTATTTTTGTTAGTTTGTGTATGAATGTAGTGTGGTTTTGTTTCTCTTGGAATATTGAATCATCTTTGGGGTTAATGTATATATTAAGATAGTTGTCTTCAATTTGTTTAATTTGAACCTTTTTAATTTTGAGATATTTTTTGTAATGACCCTTTTGGAGATATTAATTTGAAGGGAGACCCACCTAAGAGGAAAATTGTAGAACCCTTTAGTGTGAAATTACGGTTTATCCTTTTAGAAAACTAAACCAATCCCTTAGAGAACAGTGAACCCAAAAAAATTAGTAAGGGTAGCGTTGGTATTTTGAAAATAGTGGGTCATTTCCAACATTTTTCTTATATGAAGTCTTCCCTCCACGTTAATGTTCAGAAATGAGTCATTTCCAATATTTTTCTTATATGAAGTCTTCCCTCCACGTTAATGTTCAGAAATGGGTCATTTTAGCACATTACTACTTTAAATTTATAGATTTATCTAATAATAGCTATTTAATCTAAAATTAGTTTAAAATAGACGATAAACCAAATAACAAAATATGAATGCTATAAGAAATATATATAACAAAAGATGACATTTAAAAAAAATGCTATTGTATGAAAAACTATTGCAGATAAAAAAGCGCTATTATATAAGCCAAAAAACAGCATGGACGAAAAACGCTATTTAAAGTGTCAGACCTATTATCGCGGGCGATGATACAACACACTTAATAACGCTACGATATCGTTAAATAGCGTTTTTTGGGTGCTATTAAAACTCGATTTTCCTATGTGTACACAAATATTTGCTCCTAAATAGTTTTGAGAAATACTTTCAATAATGATATTTTTGTGTGTTTGTCACAAAATAACACACCAAGAAAAAAATGACAATAATAGCACATTTTAATCATTTTTATATGTATTACACTAATGAATTAGGGTTCACAAATCATTAATTATGATTTAGATTTTAGAGTTTAGGGTTACAAAATTGAAAAAAACGGATAAAAAATAAATGTATAATAGTCTTTTTATTTTTCAATAAATGCTATCTTTGTCATTTTCAGCATGATGTGCTATTTTTGTGACAAAAACATGAAAATGTGTCATTTTTGAGAATTACCCTTTTTGAGAAAGGCATTTGTCATTAGCTACTAATAATAGGCTTTCAGCTATGAAGGGCCTTTATTGAAAAGCAAATTGCATTATTCAATTTTTTCAGTTCTGTAAGCAAAAAATCTTGATATTTTTCCATCTTTTTGTTTTTATTGGATTTGCTAAAAAAATTTCTTAGATTCAACCTTAAATTTCTCATGTTTTGTAATGTATATAAATTTATCCATATTTATTCTTGCACAAGAGTGTTAGCCACTCACAAAATTTAACTCAAATTAAAAAGCGGTTCTCACAAATTATTAAACATTTCACATAGATTCAGATATTGTAATAATATCTTATATTATTTGTCTCTTGACAAAACGTGTTTTGTCCACAGAGCCGTGTCGATATTTATGGATGCCATAACCGACTCTATAAAAAATTATATAAAAGAAAATTTACAAAATATGTTGATAAAACTTTCTTTATTATCTTACTCAATTGTTTAATATTTTATCTGATTGTGTATCAAATTTTCATTTACTTTTCTATTTATTTAGTTTTTAGCTATCAACAAGTAATTTTGCATATTTTACGTACATATAAGAAAACAACTTTTAAACTTGTACAGTACAACTTTATCAAATTGCACTTAAAAAATTGAAGTAAACTCTCAAATCTTTTATTTTGTAAACTTAAACATAAGCAATATTTTTTATTAAAAAAAAAAATATAAGCAACATTTTTGTGACTAAAAAAGAAAAAAATAAGCAAAAAATAAGCAACATTCAGTTAAAAAAACAAAGAGAAAAAATGTTAGACTTAGGCGAAAGTTTTAGAAACTTTCTTATAGGCATGGCTCTGTTTGTCCATCTACAAAGTTTGTTATACTTGAGCATCTACAATCTCTTCCTCTTGGTACTAAAGAACCTCTCTCTGATTGAGACTAATTCAGATAAAGCTTGAGCCATCGTCATCTGATTTGTCGGAGATTCTTCAGAACACTTTCGTTCCTTTGAACATATTCTTCAAACATAGCAATTTTACTGATGTTCTTGTTGTGAAAGTCACTGTGGAGACCCGATATATCAGCTATATCAAGGACATGTTCAGGCAAACCCAACATGACATAGCTACGAAGAGTAAGATCTTCCACAAATAGTTCATCTGTTGGACGCTTTCCAGTGAACATCTCCAACATAATAACTCCAAAGCTGTACAAATCCCCTTCTTAAATTCAACCTTAAATTTCTCATATTTTGTAATGTATAGAACTTTATCCATATTTATTCTTGCACAAGATGAGTCTTAGGCACTCATAAAATTTAAGTTCAAATTGCAAAAGCTGTTCACACAAATTATTAAACATTTCACATATCTTCAGATATTGTAATCTTATAGTCTCTTTCTTGATGAAACATGCTTTGTCCATAGAGCCGTGCAAACATTTATGGATACCTTAAGCGATTCTATAAAAAAAAATCCATAAAAGAAAATTTACAAAATATGTTGAACTTTCGTTATTATCTTAATAATTTGTTTATTATCTTATTAATTTGTTTAATATCATATTAATTTGTTAAAATCTTATCTGATTGTGTACCAAATTTTCATTTACTTTTTCTTATTTAGTTTTTAGTTATGAATAAGTAATTTTGAAGGCTTTACATACATATAAGAAAAAAAATTATAAACTTTTACAATACAAATAGTATCAACTTGCAGTTAAAAAGTTGAATTAATCTCTCAAATCATTTATTTTGTAAACTTAAACATAAGCAACATCGTTGTGATAAAAAAAAAAGCAAAAAGTAAGCAAGAGAAATAAAGTTAGACATATGCGAAAGTTTCTAAAACTTTCATATAAGCATGACTCTGTTTGTCCATCTGCAAAGTTTGTCATACTTGAGCATCTACAATCTCGTCATCTTAGTACTAAAGAACCTCTCTCTGACTGAGTCTAATTCAGCTAAAGCTTGAGCCATCGTCATCCGATTTGTGGGAGATTCTTCAGAACACCTTCTCTCGATGGTTTGCCTCCCATTCCATATTCTTCAAAATGATCAAAAGAAATGTTGATGTAAAAGAAACACAATAAGGTAGCTAACATGATTCAATATTCACAAATACTTTTTCCTGGGCCGCATAGCTGATGGTTCCTCTGACATTCGTGGAGCCAACTTGGTTGATGAAGGATTCTTGGTCAAGGATCCGAGCAAGACCAAAATCACTTGCATGGCCTGTTCGATCATTATCTAGAAGAAAATTGCTTGGCTTTAGATCACGATGAGCTATAGGGTCATGACAATGAGAATGGATATAATCCAAAACTGAAGCCACATATGTGGCTATGTTAAGTCGTTCAGATAGCTTCAATGGTCTTGAGTGATTTACAGTCTCCGACTTCGTCTTGGTGAAGCCAAGTATCTATGTTTCCTTTCGGCATAAACTCGTACACTAGCCCTATGAATTTATTTCCTTAAAAATCAATTCTTGAACAACAAGTTACAAGTTTAACAAGCCTTCCATGCCTTATACCTTTCAGGGCTTCACATTCCACCACAAAACTCTTGGCTGCACCACGTGTTTGGAAATTTAGAACTTTAACTGCAACAGCTTTAAACTCGGGACCAAGCAACCCTCTAAAAACAGAACCAAAGTAACCAATCAAATTGCTTGAAGAGAACTCATGTGTCGCAGCTGGAAGCTCCTCATAACTTACCCTTTCCTAAGGGTCTAATAGGGAATTCGATGGCAGATTTTTGGCGTTGTCAGAACCACTTTTCTTATTCCTTTTAATAAGAAAACTCAGAGCCAATACTAACAATAGAAGGAAAGCTACACCAATACCAGCACCTGATGTAAACTTTATTTTCGTTTGATGAATGTCTTCTCGTCCTTGATACTATATTTTAATGGCATGGCCTTAACTTTAGATTAGGGATACCTCCACATAGTTTCCCATTACCAGTTACTGAAAAGTGATGTAGGGTAATCTTATAATTATGTTGGGGTCAAAATCCCCTCATCGGAGATTGATAGGACAAAAATCCGAAATTACGGATGAACGTCTCATGTCTAAACCACAAGCCCTCGAAATGGGACAAAACGCCCGCGCTGCAATGCCAGCCACCTTTTCCTTCACGGCTACTTACTCTGCCGGGTTGAGTTCTTGGCACTCGGCCAGGCGGATGAACCAAACTTTTTATGGGCCACTCAAATCGAGTCTCTACATGTCCTCTCAGCCTAAATCGCTTACCAGGCTAGGACATCGACCACGACTCAGCCCGATCATCTCTTCCCGGGCCAGCCTTAAACTGCTCTTTTTCGACCATCGGGCCTTGACTTTGTCCTTCTCTAAAACATCTTGACGTTCTCCTAAAAACGTCGTGCCATTTACGAAGAAACTCCACGTCATTCTGAACATCTAAAAACATTGAGGAGTTCACTTAAAATAAACTGGAATCAATGCCTTAACCTAAGGAAATCAAATAAGGAGGCAAAAAGACAAGTTGGGCCGAATCAAGACAAGCTGGCCGGATTGGAAGGAAGAGGAGCAGATGGGCCGTCTCCATTATGTCAAGTTGGCAGCTGGGAAGTGATTTTGCAACGTCCCACATTGCTTAGATCGATCTTTGAGACCCTACTCTCTAATATAAATAGACTTCTCTGTATTCACTTTGAGAGGATCCGAATTCAAGTCCAAGAGCTTTTGTGATATATGACATTAAGCATTCACAAATATTCTTGTACTTCAGAAAAATACATAATAAAATCATTTTTTCATCTTTTTACTTTTTCAGGCCTTTAGTTCTTATAAAATATAATTTTCGGATCCTCATAATTTATAAGTTTTTACAGTGTGAGTTTCGGCTCTCACAACTTACGGAACCTAATATGTTTTGCTCCAGAAGTTTTCATTTTATTTGGTGTTTTCCTTTTTCTATAGGTTTTACTAAAATTTCATATTTTATAGGCTCTCTATATAAGAGGCTTTAGGTATTCTGTTTTAGACACAATCTTATTCTTCTTTTTCAATAAAATTTCCAAAGCTTTTAATATTTTCTGGGGAAATCAAGAGTTTTCTCTTCGAGTTTTTGCTTGAGAACTTGAATTAGTTATAAGGTTTAGTGTTTTCATTCCTTTCTCCTTCTCTTTTTGAAGTTTGATTAGCGATGGCTGATCAACCAGTGACCAGAGCAGATTTTGAGGGTTTAACTAATCAGGTTGTGGCATTACCCAACCAGTTTAATAATCTGGGAAAAGAGACGGGGAAGGGAACCAGTTCGGGTTTGACAAAGAAGAAACAATCAGGATGTTGTTGTCGGAAGAATGGTTCTTCAAGGCAGGGATAATCGTGAGATATTGTTGATAATTCCAGTTCAAAAGAGGAATCCAAAGAAGAAATATCTGAAGGAAATCAACAAAACAATCACGATTATCGAGTAAAGGCTGATATTCCATTGTTCTATGGAACTATGGGAGTGGAGGAGTTTCTTGATTGGCAAATCGATGTTGATCGATTCTTCGCGTCATGGGAATCCCAGAGAATAAACAAGTGAAGATGGTAACAATCGAAGTGAAGAAGACTGCTGCTGTGTGGTGGGATAAGCTGGTCGTCCAAAGGTAAAGACAAAGGAAATGACCTGTTAAGACTTAGCGCCCAAATGGAAAAATTAATGTTGGAACGATTCTTACCAGGAGACTACGAACATATTCTCTGCAAGATATGCCTAGATTGTGTTCAAGGAAACAGAACTATGACAATGCACATGTCAATTCTTTCGTTCTCTGAACGTAGTTAGTTAGGGGACAAATCAGAAAATGGCTAACATCAGCGGTTTAAAGGGTTCTCTTCAGGGAAAGATGGGTTTGCAAACCATATGGACTATGCAGGAAGCTTCCAGTCTAGCGTTAAAAGCCGAGTTAATGGATAAACACGGCTCAGACCACTTTTGAAACACGGTTCAAACCACTTATGAACCAAAGAGTGAGAATGAAAAGATTGTAGCCAATAGGGACTCCAATCCGGGAAACAAAGGAGCTAGTAGCTCTAATACTACGCATCAGAACAAAACACCAGCTCAGAGACAGAACAATCCTTATGCTAAGCCTTCCATTTACAAGTGTTTCTGTTGCCAAGGACATGGTCATAAGTCAAACGTCTGCCCAAGTAAAAAAAACAGTCGCTAGAGTAGAAGAAGAAGGCGAAGAGGATGAACGGGATTTCACTGGGAATGAAGAATATGAGGGAGCTGAATTCGATGAAAAAGAACCCGAAGAGATGATAAACCTTGTGCTGCAATGAATCTTGTTGTCATATAAAGAAGAAGGCCAGTGTAATTATTTGTTTAGAACACATTGTTCAATCCAAAACAAGGTGTGTAATGTGATTGTGGATAATGGAAGCTCGGAGAATTTAGTTCCTCAAAAGCTGGTGGAGTATCTGAAATTACCCATGATACGTCATGAGAAACAATATGGCCTTATTTTGGTAAAGAGAGGATCACAAGTTCAAGTTAGCATAACTTGCAAGGTTCTCATATATTTAGGTAAACACTACAAGGAAGAGATCACTTGAGACGTTCTTAACATGGATGTTTGTTACATTCTTCTTGGACGACCTTGGCAATATGATAACGATATCACATATCGAGTTTGAGACAATGTGATAATGTTTATGTGGGGCAATCATAAGATTTTCATGGCTCCTGTTAAGGATTTTTGTAAGAGTGCGAAGGAAAAGAAGTCAAGCATCTTGTTTATGGCACATGACGACAAAGAACTTGATGGCGATATCTGTCACGTTTCTAAAGGACAATCTCATAACATTGGTCTTTATATGCCATTACCGATCCTAGAAGATATCTGGCAAGACTTGTCACTAGATTTTGTGCTAGGCTTGCCTCGTACACATCAAGGAGTCGATTCTGGGTTTGTGGTCGTTGACAGATTCTATAAGATGTCATATTTCATCGCTTGCAAGAAGACCGCAGATGCCTCTAACATTGCCAAGTTTCTTTTTTGGGAAGTCGTACGCCTTCATGGGGTTCCTAAGACCATAATTTCAGACAAAAATACAAAGTTTCTCAGTCATTTTTAGATTACATTTTGGAGAATGTTTGGCACCAGCTTGACACAAAGTTCTACAACTCACCCACAGACTGATGGGCAAACTGAGGTAACAAACATAACTTTGGGGAATATATATGATTCGAAGTGTATGTGGAGATAAACCAAAACAATGGAATCTAGCTTTGCTACAAGTGGAGTTTGCTTACAACATTGTCGTACATTCCGCTATAGGGAGGTCGCCTTTTTCTTTGGTCTATACTTCTATTCCGGAGCATGTGCTCGATTTGGTTAAGTTACCTAAAAGCTCATGGAGTTAAAATACATATGTTTTTTCTATTAAACTGACCCTTTCTCAAAAATATATTTCTGCGCTTTATAAATCTAGTTTATTAATGAGACACTCACGTCGCAATCGTTTTGCTATACTGTGAATGCATACCAAAAAAATGTACACGTCTATCGGTCTATGAACTGAGTCAACTGACTGATACCACTCTAACGCAAAAAAGTATATTTTATTAACACGTTCTTAACGGTGTGATCGAAAACATGAATTTCATAATAAGATATCTATAATATTATTAAGAGATGTTTATGTGTCGTGCTCAAATTAATTTTTATCTAAATAATTCACAAATCAAAGTTAAATGCAAACATAATTCAATTTTTCTCTATTCTAACAAATGCCACTTTCTTTCATAAACACATTTCCGAGATTTGCATATTCACAAAATTGTCATTATCTTTCATTTGATTTACTTTTTTTCAAAAATATAAAAATAAATAAATAAACCGTCATCCTCTTTTCTTATTTACAAAAATTCCATCTTCTTTAATTCTTCAAACGACCGTTAGCAACCAAATTAAAGTTCTTAAAGCTTGTTCTTGAGCTCCCAATATATTATGAGAAATACCCTCAAGCACACTTTGATTTTTTTTATTACAAAAGTAGCACATCAGAAGAGAAATGACAATAATAGCACACTTTGATCATTTTTAAATGTATTACATTAATGAGTTTGGGTTCACAAATCATTAATTAGGGTTTAGATTTTAAGACTTAGGGTTTATGGTTACAGAATTTAGAAAAAACAAATGAGAACTAAATGTATAATAATCTTTTTCTTCTTTAATAAATGCTATTTTGTCATTTTTACCCTAGTGTGCTACTTTTATCACAAAAGCCTTAAAGTGTGCTATTTTGAGAATTGCACATATATTATTCTTCTATTTTCTCTCCATTTTCATCCAAAAACTCTACGATATTTTTTCAGAATTTTAAATTTTTATTTTAAATAATTGTCAGCTAAATTTGATTCGAAGTTCAACCTTTTTTTTTTTTCGATATACATTTCTGTTTCTTTATCTTTAATTTATGAATAGTTGTATCTTTATATGTCTTAGTCTTTGTCTCAGTTTTTTTTTTCAGAGTTTGAGAATTCAACTGATGAAGACAATTGATGTTTTAATTTGGATTGATTGTTTGAAGTTGAGGCTTGACGGTTTGAAGTTGGAGAATTTGATTTGAAGTTTTCATTTGAAGTTTGAAGAATTTGATCTTTGTCGCATTTTGGCATTTCCTTTGAACAATGTTGGGGTAACTTTCATTTTAACGTTTTAACAATTTAGTTTTAGCATTTTCTTAGAATTATTGTTCGCAATATCAATCTCTTAAGTTTGATTTTAGCCTTGTAAATTTGATTAAAGAAAACAAGTATTTTTTAGTAAAGTACTTCGGGTCCTGTTCCCCGAATAAGAAACGGAACCAGGTTTTCAATTTTTTACTAACCCCAAACCAAACTCGATTACGAAAACTGAACCGAAATTTCATGGTATCCGAATGGAGCTAAATTATGGTATTTCAAAACCCGAATGTCTATTCCTAGATTTCAGGATGTGAGTAATATCTTGCACGTTGCGAGTCATCGGGTTAACTTCTTCTTTGCATAACGTTTTCTTTAATAAAGAAAAATCCCTAACAATATATACTTAAACACAAGAAGTGTTTGTGGATCTTTTAAGAGATCGATGGGAGAGTTTGATATTGGAGCTGTTGAATTTCAAGTGTGTGACTTTTGGGAACAACGAATGTCAGTGCTCTTGCTTCCTTGCGAACAAGATGCCGATGGTGCTTTAGACAAATGGAAAGCAAAGTTGACTCATGACTGAGAGAATATATCTGAGTGGGAAGGACTAGATTCTGATTTGCATCGTTTATGAAAAATATTTGGCATAAAAACAGAAACAACACAAGAGTAACCTTTGGGTTCAGTCCTAAGCTCTATATATTATAAGATATTGATATGCAGAGACTTTTCTAATCTCATCACAAAGAAAATATGAATTATTATGTCTGCTTTAAGTTACAGGTTTCAATGTCTCAAAAACTTTTTTGCTCATGCAATAAGATAGAAAAACAGTTAAGCCTATTAACCATCAATGTTGAACTGGAATCTGTTGAGCCAAAGGCATGAGTGGGAGTGAGTGGACATGAGTGAGAGCGAGTGAACATGAGTGGGCATTAGTGGGAGTGAGTGGGAGTGAGTGGACGTGAGTGGGTGTGAGTGGGCATGAGTGGGTTTGAGTGGGCATGAGTGGGTTTGAGTTGGCATTATCTTATTCCCATATTTGCTCGTCTTTCCTTATATTTAAGTCTCATGTAAATTGATTGTAACATATAACTCACACTCTGAAATTAATATCAATTTTTCACACACATTTCTCTCTTCTCTCTCTCTCTTGTTCATCACTTGTTCATTATGACTCTTAAGTAAATTCCGCAAATCCCAATATGGTATCAGAGCCGGGTTCTATCCTGTGCAGATAATCTCTCCATTCTCTCTTTAACTCGTTGGTTCATCTCTCTTCACTCACTTTCTTTACCCAACAGTCCATAGCAAAACTGCTTTCTCTTTTGTTTTTGGTGTTCTTCTACTTGATTCTTGTTTCTAGAGTGTGTCTAAGCCCTTGTTGTTCATAAAACTCAAGGCTCAAACCCTTGAGAGCGCTCTTAACAAGTGTTATTCTGACCTACTCAACCGTCGGTCCTTACTATTGTCCAGCGATCCAAAGAAGCTTCATCCATGGAAGAAACAAAACCTATGAAAAAGGCGCCTCTCCATGTGACTCTCAAAAGGAGTCAACTATCTGCTGTGGGAAAGAACCACAAGAACAGCCTTGTGCAGCCGTCATTTTTGGAACCACATCACAAGTGAAGTCTCCAAAGATGGGCACACAAGAGAAGGAACGATTGTTCCATATGAAGAGAGTGATTGGTTCCAAGAGGATCAAACGGTCCTATCCTTACTCCAAGGCTCTCTTTGCCCTGAAACCCTGGAGGCTTACTCATACTGTGAAACCGCCAAGGAATTATGGGAAACACTTGAGAAAGTGTATGGAAATATCTCCAATCTCAGCCGCATCTTTGAAGTGAAGAAAGCTATCAATGAGTTGCAGCAAGAAGATATGGAGTTCACCAAGCATTTTGGGAGATTCAGATCTCTATGGGCTGAGCTGTAAATGCTCAGGCCAAGTACCTTGGATCCAATGGTCCTTAATGAGCACAGAGAACAAGATAAGGTCTTTCCCTTGCTGTTCACTCTGAACCCAAGCTATAATGACCTTATCAAGCATCTTCTCCAAGCTGATAAGCTCCCAAATCTTGAGGAAGTATGTTCCAAGATCCAAAAGTAACAAGGCTCGGTGGAACTATTTGATCGATATTCTTAGTCATGTGGGTAAATCTTTGCATGCAAATGGAACAAACCTTTCATAGTAGATTCAGGAGCTTCTCATCACATGATTAGTAATAGCAATTTGATTAGCAATATGAAATCTGTTTTAGGGTATGTAGTAATTGCAAATGGAACAAAGGTTCCGGTAAAAGGGATAGGTGATTTATAGATATTTGATAAAAAATCCAAAGCATTTTATATGCCTAGCTTCACCTCCAACCTGTTGTCCGTAGAAAGAGTCACCACTGATTTGGATTGTCTTGCTATATTCTCACCGAATGATGTGTGTTTTCAGGATATTAAGACAAGTAAGGTGTTGGGAAAAGGATCGACTAGAGATGATCTCTATTTTCTTGAGGATATAAAACCTCATTCAAACCTATCTTCTACTTCCCATGGCAATAACACTATTTGGCATGCTAGATTTGGACATCCTCACTCTCGTGCCTTGAGTTTTGTGTTACCTTCTATTTCTTTTAAAAATGATAAGTGGGAAGCTTGCATCCTAGGAAAGCATTGTAGAAATGTATTTCCAAAGTCTCCAACTATCTATGAAAAATGCTTTGACTTAGTGCATTCTGATGTGTGGACTTCCCCATGTGAATCTAGAGATCAAAATAAATACTTTGTTACTTTCATAGATGAAAAATCAAAGTACACTTTAATTCCAAGATTAAGATTTTTAGATCAGATAATGAAGGAGAGTACATTGGCACGACCTTAAAGGAGCACCTTGTAAAGCATGGAATTATCCACCAAACGAGTTGTCCTTACACACCATAACAAAATGGCGTGGCTGAGAGGAAGAACAGACATCTGATGGAAGTGGCTCGTGCCTTATTGTTTCACCACAATGTGCCAAAAAGGTTTTGGGAAGATGCGGTTTTATCAGCATGCTACTTGATAAACCGGCTTCCCACTCGCATCCATAATGACTCATCTCCATCTGAGACCCTTAATCAGTCTAAACCATCACTTGATCATTTACGAATTTTTGGCTGTGTCAGTTATGTCCTAACACCACAAGACCAAAGGAATAAGCTAGATGCAAGGAGCACAAAAGCCATGTTCATTGGACACTCCACCACACAAAACGGCTATAAGTTCTACCTCCCAGATACTAGAAGAGGGGTGATCTCTAGAGATGTCAAGTTTATAGAGACTGAGGGTTTTTACAAAGAAAAGAATTGGGAGAACCTCTGAGATCTGTCCCAATCTTCTTCGGACCGGGCTTCCAACCTTCGTACGCTCTTGGAACGCCTAGGTGTTATTTTTCCCAGTCCTCCTCCACAAGTGTCTCAGGATACTCCACCTGACTCTATGGACGCTTTTCTGGTTGATCATGAAGGGGGAAACAGTAATGAAGCAGCTGAGCCAGCTAATGAAGCTTCGGTCTCACAAGAAGACAATGATCATGATCAAGAAGAAGCGCATATTACTGGAGAAGAGGAGGAAGAGCCAGTTCCAGAACCAGTTATCTTAAGGCGCAGTACAAGTTTGAGGAAGGATCCAACAAGAAGCTGCTGCACAAGAGTCTACTACAACAACAATGCAGTTTCTCATCCAACTCAAGTTACCTGCTCATTTGCTCAATATTTCCGAGAGAACACCAAGTCTTTATGGGTGCACTACTCCAAGGAGAAGTTCCAAAGACCTATGAAGAGGCCAAGGAACACAAAGTGTGGTGTGATGCTGTTGGAAATGAGGTTGGAGCCATGGAAAGGAATCATACATGGGATGAAGTAGTCTTACTAAAAGGGAAGAAACCAGTGAGTTCAAGATGGGTCTTTACGATCAAATATCATAGCAATGGTGAGATAGAGAGGCACAAAGCTAGATTGGTGGCAAGAGGATTTACTCAAACATTTGGAAAGGTCTATAAAGACACCTTTGCACCAGTAGCTAAGCTACACACGGTTAGAGTGGTCCTCTCATTGGCCACAAATCTTGAATGGGACCTTTGGCAAATGGATGTTAAAAATGCTTTCTTATAAGGAGAAGTGGAGGAAGAGATCTATATGACACCACCACCAGGCCCTGAAGGAAGTGTCAGTCTTGGAAAAGTTCTAAGGCTGAGAAAGGCAATCTCCAAGAGCATGGTATCACAAGCTAAGCAGAGTTTTGCTAGACCAGGGCTTCTCAAGATCAGAAGTTGATCACATCTTGTTCATTCAAACTGGCCAAAGAGGTATGGTGGTCATCCTCGTTTTTGTAGAATGACAAAGTGAGCATCAGTGAAACCAAAGCATACTTGAAATCAATATTTGATATTAAGGACTTAGGAGAGCTGAAATATTTTCTAGGCATTGGAGTATGCAGATATAAGGAAGGACTCTTCTTATCCCAAAGAAAATATGCTCTTGACCTCTTGAATGAAGCAGGCGATCTAGGTACAAGGTCAGCTAAGACTCCCTTAGAGGACGACTGCAAAGTGGATCGAAAGGGGGAGCCTGAAGATAAGCAGTATGACAATGCTGCTTAGTACAGAAGGATGGTTGTAAGCTGATATATCTAACTATAACCAGACCTGATCTATGCTTTGCTGTGAATCAAGTAAGCCAGCATATGAAGGCACCAAAGGTCTTTCACTGGGATATGGTGAACCGCATTCTGAGATACTTTAGGAACACAACCGATCAAGGAATCTGGATGGGATGCAACCAAAGCACAGAAATTATGGGCTACTGTGATGCAGACTGGGCTGGAGAAAATTTGGTAACTTGGAAGAGCAAGAAGCAGAAGGTTGTTTCATGTTCCAGTGCTGAAGCAGAGTATATAACCATGAGAAGATTGACAACTGAGCTAATGTGGCTAAAGAACTTGCTCAAAGATTTTGGAATAAATCAGCCCACACCAATCACAATGCATTGTGATAATCAGGCAGCTATGCACATTGCATCAAATTCAGTCTTTCATGAGAGGACTAAACACATTGAGGTGGACTGTCACAAGGTGAGCGAAAAAGTTCAACTAGGAGGCATCCTTCCATGTTACACAAGAAGTGCAGATTAGCTAGCAGATATCTTCACCAAAGTAGTCACACAGAAGACAAGTGATTTCATCCACTCACGGCTTGGACTCACTGATTTATCCGCAGCTTAAGCCACCCTAACCGAGGGAACCATACTCTTTTTCCCTTAATGTGGTTTTGTCCTATGAGGTTTTCCACATTGAGTTTTTTAATGAGGTGGTCTCCCACGGTTCCAAGCTTTACCATTCACCATGGTTAAAGCTTGAGGGGGAGTGTTGAGGCAAAGGCATGAGTGGGAGTGAGTGGACATGAGTGAGAGTGAGTGGACATGAGTGGGCATGAGTGGGAGTGAGTGGACATGAGTGGGAGTGAGTGGACATGAGTGGGTATGAGTGGGCATGAGTGGGTTTGAGTGGGCATGAGTGGTTTGTGTGGGCATTATCTTATTCCCATATTGGCTCCTCTTTCCTTCTATTTAAGTCTCATGTAAATTGATTGTAACATATAACTCACACTCTGAAATTAATATCAATTCTTCACACACATTTCTCTCTTCTCTCTCTCTTGTCCATCACTTGTTCATTATGATTCTTAAGTAAATTCCGCAAATCCCAATAGAATCAAGAATTTTGAGGTCCATAGTTATACCTTGTTGAAAATATTTGTAGATTTATATCACCTTTGTGCAATTTACGGACAATGTATCCGGAAGTGGCAAACCTTCCTAATAAAATTCAATCTCTCTCATGTTGACGTTACTTACAAGTTTTTAGTTTTATTGCAAATTGATACATTCTTTGACCAATCACAAACTTCCTGTATTTCTTTCTCTATGGACAGTGATTGTGAAACTGATTTAGCATCACATTCTAGAATTATGCCAATGTATTTCTTTCAGTTCTTCTGCTTGAGTTTGTTTTTTGCTTCAACACCAAATTTGGAAGAAAAATGTGACTCAATGCACGTGTCTACAAGATCAAGTCTGTTGACATTGGATCACAAAGTGTTTATTTGTGATCACATGGGATCACTATTTGCTAAACAAAGAACAATAAACAAGGAATGTAGTGTAACAATAAGGTAAATGTGAAGGAATTTGCACAGGTTTTAATCTTATTAAAACAGCCCTAACGACAAATTCTAAGCCACGGATCATGTGTCAATTGAACCTACATCAGATGTCGAGTATACCTGGAGATTAAGCAGCGGAAGATGATCAGGTATTCGAGATTAGGAGCGCCTCAAGTGTTGCGCCTCTACAGAAGTCCACACGCACACAAACTGAACGACAGGGATGCTAGTGCCTTGCGAACAGTTCGCCTTGGGATTCTCTCTGCGTTTCTGTGACGGCCAGGAACTTATGTTATGTCTCAAGTCGTGCCCTATATCCTATATATAGGCGACTTAAAGAAACCTAGTTGACCGATGGACCAAACCGACTTGATTTCAATTAAATCAAAAACCGGTTTCTGATCCCGAGTGGTGTCGATCGACACTAACCATTGGTGTCGATCGACACCCTTACAGAAAATCGAAAATCGATATTAACATATATCTTATATATGTTGATCATTATCATTACTCTAATGATCAAACCAAATTTATATTATCCAGTTTGCTTAGGTGTGTGACCCTATAAGATCAGATGATAGTGATAATAAGTTCATAACTCATAAGTTATATGCGGCTTCTAGCAAAACATTATAACCATCCAATATCATATGATTGTCTTATCTCGACATCACGACTCTACTAGAGTAAATACAAGTATGATTTCAGGACATTCCCTTCAGTTTCCCACTTGTACTGGAATCAACTATTCCCATAATCCCTTTGTCTCTATATCTCGATCTGGCATAAGGCAAGAACTCGTGTCATCCTTAATCAACCAAATCATGTTTATCGAACTCCGATTTATATTGATAAAAGACAAACGATTGACATTCAATCCGTTTGAGCGCGGCCAAGCATTTCCAGTATCAAATCTTCGATATGCCCAAAGATATCTATCTTCCGTTATATGGGAGGGACAAATTCCATCTTGTTCCATCCCTATTCCCTACATACTTCATAATATGTTCAATCAATGCCTTTATAGTCACCATTTACGGCTGACGTTTAACAGAGTCAAAACATACCAATTCATATGTAAGAAAACATGATGAACTCAGGTCTAAGGACTATACTCTATAGTCGTAATGAGAAACTCCTATGACACTCATATAACAATCTTGTAGAGTTCTCATTAGCGGGTCAGGTCCGATCATGTGTTCTCTAACACATATCTATGTGATTGACTTTAATACTCCTATTAATGACTCCATGAAACTTAGTCATCAGTCACCTCACATACTAGTCTCATGCGGTTATTAATGTCCAACTTTAATAACCTCGACTATGGACACAAATAATTTATGTCATCTATCACTTATAGAGTTTCATGATCAAATCACTTATTTGATGATCTATAAGAATACCATAAATTACTTTTGGACAATTATTTAACAACATAATTAAATAATACTGAAACAATTTCATTAAATAAAACATAACCAAATGTATGTTAAAATGAACATCAAAACATAAATGTGATAACTCCCACTAAAAACAAGATTACTGCTTAAGGAATCTAATGCCTATAACAGCTGCATGACTCTCATGCCTCGGTCATGGGAGTGGCTTAATCAAAGGGTCAGCGACGTTCTCGTCTGTCGGAACTCTGCTGATCTTGACATCACCTCTCTCAATGATATCACGAATCAGATGATATCTCCTCTCAATGTGCTTGGACTTCTGGTGTGATTTGGGCTCCTTAGCCTGAGCTATGGCTCCATTGTTGTCACAAAACAATGCCACAGGCGCAGAAATGCTAGGAATTGTGAGAGCCGAAACTCACACTGTCAAAACTTATATTTTATGGGGGCTCGAAAATTCTATTTTAAAGAATTAAAGGACCGAAAATGCAAAAGAGATATTTTATTGATATTTTCCGAAAGTACAAGGGAAATTAGCAAAAGCTGAAAAGTCTTAAATTGCTAAAAATCCTAATACTCGGATTTGGGATGCCCTTAATGTTGGGAGTGTCCTGAAATCTATTGTACTTACTTATGTTAAAGTCGTAACGTCGAGGTTCGACAAATCGTATAATATTAGGTGGTTATAATGTTTTGCTAGATACCGCTTATAATCTATAGATTGAGAATCTATTACTAATAATATACGATCCTACAGGGTCACACACCTAAACAAACTGGATCAATAATACAATGGGTTTTGATAGTTGTTTAATATATATATGTACATATTTTATATGTGATATAAACGTGTGCATATATATATAAACGTAAGTGCTATAATCGTCATATGGGCT
Organism: Isatis tinctoria; assembly: GCA_010577795.1. NCBI lineage: Eukaryota > Viridiplantae > Streptophyta > Magnoliopsida > Brassicales > Brassicaceae > Isatis > Isatis tinctoria. Next base: position 24,574 of record VHIU01000638.1, on the reverse strand, counting down.
TGGCCCAATGGTATGATAACGTGAATTAGTTCACGTGGATTAGGGCATAGTGTTGTTATTATATAAGTGAATGATGCTTTGATAATTTAACACACTTACGTCGACGGCTAACCCTAAGACGAACACGTAACGTAAGAGTTTTGAGATTTGATCTCCACGGCACTAGCATCCCGTTCTCGATCCAGTTTGTGTGCGTGTGGATACCGGTAGAGGCACGACGTTTGGAGTGCTCAATAACCTCGGTTTGTTCTTATTTTATTTCCGCTGCAGAATATCCAGGTATATTCAAAACTCTAAGATCTAGTTTTATTTCAGTATTTGCATGAGATCTTGGCAATTGAATTCATAAGTTGTTTTTATAAAGTGTTATAAACCTGTATTAATTTCCTTCAGTGGTATCATAGCCTACTTGTTTAGTACTGAAACCGAATCTTTAATCTATATTTGATGTAGTTGAATAATTTGGTGTTTTGATCTTGTTAAAATAGTTTAATTGATCGTATTTGTGTTAACCCTAATTTGATTATGGCGTTAATCAATTTCCAAAATTAATTATATTGGATATACATGTTTTTGGAAATATAACTATTGATTTGTTATTACGTGCGCTTGCTAAGAGTTTCTAGCTCATGCCATGCACGTATGAACTAAAATCCAGCATGCGTTATTATAATATTTGATTGTCTGATCTTCAGTTAATTTAATATGCATGTGCGATTTGTGAGACCAAGTGAATCAGTCTTGGTTCAATTGGTTTGTACGATTGATTTGGTTCAATCGTTTCTGATCTTTTATTTAATTAGAGCTCTAATTAGATTAGAATCTAAAACTAAATTAAGATTTCCTAATAAATAATTAATTGTTTTAATGAGATTAAAATTAATTTAATTATTTATGATCCAGTTTAATACATATAAGATATGTATTAATTATATTTAATTATTTATATTAGATATAAATTTTAAATATAAACTGAAATTGGATTAAAATTAATTCCTCAATTAATATTAAGCATTTTTTGATGTCTTCCCAATCTTGTCAACTGTCAAGGTTCGTTTCATTATGTGATGGGTCTGCCAAAGCAGGGTGTCCACAATTACACGAGTGAGACATGTTGTAATCATTACTACGTGACTTAAAAGATTGGTTTGCTTAACTGGGCTATCAAAATAGTTTTGGGATGAGAGATATAGGATTGGATTTGATATAAGATATCAATCCAAGACCAAGAATTATATAAGATATAATTAGCAAAGTGTTGCTTACCTAGATAGCTGAAATTTGGGCGATGAGCCAAAGCTCACTCAAGTTTCAGTGAAGTATGGATCTTGGATCATTATATTCAACTTGAGGAAAATTTTTTTTTGAATATAATGCGAGTTTTCTTAATTGTTAAGATTTCTCATTACTTGAACATCGAAACTAAAACCTCTTTCATTTCTTCGTTTTCAGCTATGTCTACCACCACTCACTCAAACTCATTCTCACTTCGATCCGTCCTTGAGAAGGACAAGCTTAATGGATCGAACTTCCTCGAATGGTATCGAAACTTGAGAATTGTTCTCAAGCAGGAGAAAAAGGACTACGTCCTTGAGAAAGTTCTTCCTGATAAACCAAAATCCAACGTCGCACATGCTGAAAAGAATGCTTGGGAGAAGCATTCCAATGATGTGGTCGATGTGAGTGGTCTCATGTTAGCTACCATGAACTCGGACTTGTAGAAGCAATATGAGAACGTGGCGTCGCCAGTTGAGATGATCACTAGCCTGAAAGGAATGTTTCAGGAGCAAGCACGAACTGAGAGATACCAAACGGTTAAATCTCTCATTGAGTGTAAGCTACCAAAGGATGGTCCAGTTAGCCCACATGTCATTAAGATGATGGGTTATATTGATAATTTGGCAAAACTGGATTGTCCCCTTAGCCAAGAGTTGGCTACGGGCATCATTCTGCAGTCCTTGCCGTCAAGTTTTGATCAGTTTGTTATGAACTATAACATGAACAACATGACAAAGTCCTTGACGGAGCTGCATGGCATGCTCAAGACAGCTGAGCCAAACATCAAGAAGGGCACTCCAATGTACTTTTGGTACAATGGGGTAAAAGGTTTAAGAAACCCGCTAAGAACAAGGGAAAGGCGAAGGCAGTCCAGATTGAGAATCAGGATAAGTCTGAGTCTTCTTCCAAGTCCAAACGCGGTCCTACTGATGCTGATAAATGCCATTACTGCAAGAAGCCTGGGCATTGGAAGAGAAACTGCAAAGAATATTTGGGAGATCTAAAGAATTCGAAGAAGACGTTTGAAACGACTTCTCTAGGTATTTATGTTATAGAAGTAAATGTTACTACTTCAGGTTCTAACTCTTGGGTATTGGATACCGACTGTGGCGCTCATATTTGTATGAATATGCAGGGTATAAGCAACAGTAGAACGCTGGAAAAGGACAAGTGGACCTGCGTGTTGGGAATGGAGCAAGAATTGCTGCATTAGCCGTATGAACATATCATTTGTCTTTGCCGTCAGGCTTGATTTTAGAATTGAATAATTGCTACTATGTACCTGCTATAAGCAGAAACATCATTTCTATTTCTGTTTTGGATTTAGAAGATTTTCATTTTTCGATTAAAAACTAGTATTGTTCTTTTGATCGTAATGAAATATTTTATGGTAGCGCTCCATTATAGAATGGACTTTATATTCTTAACCAATCTTTGCCTGTCTATAACATATGTACCAAACGGTTAAAAACCAATGACTCGAACCCCACTTTTCTCTGGCATTGTCGTTTAGGCCACATCAATGAGAAAAGGATTCAAAAGCTCCATAATGATGGGCTTTTAGACTCATTTGACTTTGAATCATTTGAGAAGTGTGAATCCTGCTTATTGGGCAAAATGACAAAGGCCCCTTTCAAAAAATTCAATGAAAGGGCCGGTGACTTGTTGGGACTTATACATACTGATGTGTGCGGCCCAATGAGCATTAGTGCTAGAGGAAATTTTCAATACTTCATCACATTTACTGATGACTTCAGTAGATATGGTTATGTCTATCTAATGAGACATAAATCAGAATCCTTTGAAAAGTTCAAAGAGTTTCAAAATGAAGTACATAATCAACTTGGCAAAAGTATCAAAGCTCTTCGATCAGATCGCGGAGGTGAGTACTTAAGCCAAGAGTTTAGTGATCATCTGAGTGATTGTGGAATTGTTTCACAACTCACTCCTCCTGGAACACCTCAGTGGAACAGTGTATCTGAAAGGAGGAATCGGACTTTATTAGATATGGTCCATCGATGATGAGTCAAGTAGATTTTCCAATGTCCTTCTGGGGATACGCTCTAGAAACGTCTGCGTTTACGCTGAACAAAGTTCCATCAAAATCAGTTGAAAAGACGCCATATGAGATGTGGACTGGAAAAGTTCCAAGTCTGTCTTTTCTTAAAATTTGGGGTTGTGAAGCTTATGTCAAGCGGTTGATATCTGACAAGCTCGCACCCAAATCTGATAAGTGCTACTTGTTGGTTATTCTAAGGAAACCAAGGCTTACTACTTTTACAACCGATCCTAGAACAAAGTGTTTGTTGCTCGGAACTGCATTTTTCTTGAGAGAGAATTTCTTTCCAAGAAGAACAGTGGGAGTAAAGTACAACTTGAAGAAATTCGAGAATCACAGGAGCTTGCTCAACCTGTCCAGGAAGAGCAGCGGTTGGATCTACAAAGAGTTGTAGAATCCGCGCCTGTGGTGCCTGAGGTTCGCAGATCCGAAAGGATTCGTCACGAGCCCAAGAGATATGGATTTCTTGTTACTAATTGTCATGATCTCCTGATTATTGACAGTGACGAACCTGCGAGTTTCGAAGAAGCAATGATGGGTCCTGACTTCGAAAAGTGGCTTAAGGCCGCATAATCCGAAATGGGTTCCATGTCACAGAACCAAGTGTGGACTTTGGGTGATTTACCTGATGGTGTAAGAGCCATTGAGTGTAAATGGGTCTTCAAGAAGAAGATCGATGTGGATGGAAACGTTCAGATTTACAAAGCTAGATTGGTGGCAAAATGTTTCAAACAAGTTCATGGTATTGACTATGATGAAACCTATTCCCCAGTCGCTATGCTTAAATCTATTCGGATTCTCCTAGCAACAGCCGCTCATCATGATTATGAGATTTGGAAAATGGATGTGAAAACAGCTTTCCTTAACGGGATTCTGGAAGAGGACGTGTACATGACACAACCTCCAGGTTTCATTGATCCTAACGCTGTTGGGAAGGTATGTAAGCTTCATAAATCCATTTATTGATTGAAGCAAGCATCTAGGAGTTGGAACCTTCGCTTTGATGAAGCAGTTAAAAAGTTTAACTTCATCAGAAACGAAGAGGAACCTTGCGTTTACAAGAAGACTAGTGGGAGCGCAGTTGCATTTCTCGTACTGTATGTAACATACTCCTCATCGGAGACAATATTCCGTTACTCCAGTCAGTAAAGGATTGGCTCAGAAGTTGTTTCTCGATGAAAGACATGGGCGAAGCCGCCTATATTCTTGGAATAAGAATCTATAGAGATAGATCGAAGAGGCTGATTGGACTGTGTCAGGATACTTATATCGATAAAGTCCTGCACAGGTTCAACATGCATGATTCGAAGAAGGGCTTGCTTCCGATGTCTCATGGCATTACTCTCAGAAAGAAGCAGTGTCCTTCGACACCTGCTGAGCGAGAGCGCATGAGTAGGATTCCGTTTGCTTCTGCGATAGGATCCATCATGTATGCCATGCTCTGTACTCATCCAGATGTTGCTTGCGCTTTAAGCATGACGAGTCGATACCAATCTGATCCCGGTGAGAGTCACTGGACTGCCGTCAAGACAATCCTGAAGTATTTGAGAAATACTAAGGATAAGTTCTTAGTGTACGGGGGAAGTGATGAGCTTGTAATGAGTGGCTATACGGACGCTAGTTTTCAGACAGATAAAGACGATTTCCGATCACAATCTGGTTACGTCTTCTGTCTAAATGGAGGTGCAGTCAGTTGGAAGAGTTCCAAGCAGAGCACCGTGGCGGACTCCACGATCGAGGCTGAATACATCGCTGCTTCTGAAGCGGTGAAGGAGGCTATTTGGATTAGAAAGTTCATTATTGAGCTTGGTGTGATTCCTAGCTCTTCTGAACATGTGGCTTTGTTTTGTGACAACAATTGAGCCATAGCTCAGGCAAAGGAGCCCAGATCACACCAGAAATCCAAACACATAGAGAGGAGATATCATCTGATTCGTGATATCATTGAGAGAGGCGATGTGAAGATCAGCAGAGTTCCGACAGACGAGAATGTCGCTGATCCTCTGACTAAGCCACTCCCACGGCCCAAGCATGAGAGTCATGCTGCTGCTATAGGCTTTAGATTTCTCAAGTAGTAATCTTGTAATTAGTGGGAGTTATATTATTACATTTTGATGTTCATGTAAACATACATTTGGTTATATTTTATTTAATGAAATTGTTTCAGTATTGTTTAATTATGTTATTAAATAATAGTCCCAAAGTAATTTATGGCATTCTTATAGATCATCAAATAAGTGATTTGATCATGAAACTCTATAAGTGATAGATGACATAAATTATTTGTGTCCCTAGTCGAGGTTATTAAAGTAGGACAATAATAACCGCGAGAGACTAGCATGTGAGTGACTGATGCCTACGTTTCATGGAGTCATTGATATGAGTATCAAAGTCAGTCGCATAGATATGTGTTAGAGAACACATTATCGGACATGACCCGCTAATGAGAACTCTACAAGATTGTTATATGAGTGTTATAAGAGTTTCTCATTACGACTATAGAGTATAGTCCTTAGACCTGAGTTCATCATGATTTCTTGCATATGAATTGATATGTTTTGACTTTGTCAAACGTCAGCCGTAACTGGTGACTATAAAGACATTGATTGAACATATCATGAAGTGTGTAGTGAACAGGGATGAAACAAGATGGGATTTGTCCCTCCCATATAACGGGAGATAAATATCTCTGGGCCTATCGAAGATTTGATACTGAAAAAATGCATGGCCGTGCTCAAACGAGGTGAATATCAGTCGTTTGTTTAATCAGTATAAATCGGAGTTCGATAAACATGATCTAGCTTAATAAGGATGACACCGTTTCTTGTCTTATACTGAGATCGAGATATAAGAGACAAAGGGATAATGGGAATAGACGATTCCAGTACAAGTGGGAGATTGTTGGGAGTGTCCTGAAATCTATTGTACTTACTTATGTTAAAGTCGTAACGTCGATGTTCGACAAATCGTATAATATTAGGTGGTTATAATGTTTTGCTAGAGACCGCTTATAATCTATAGATTGAGAATCTATTACAAATAATATACGATCCTACAAGGTCACACATCTAAGCAAACTGGATCAATAATACAATAGGTTTTGATAGTTGTTTAATATATATATGTACATATTTTATATGTGATATAAACGTGTGCACATATATAAACGTAAGTGCTATAATCGTCATATGGGCTTGGCCCAATGGTATGATAACGTGAATTAGTTCACGTGGATTAGGGCATAGTGTTGTTATTATATAAGTGAATGATGCTTTGATAATTGAACACACTTACGTCTACGGCTAACCCTAAGACGAACACGTAACGTAAGAGTTTTGAGATTTGATCTCCACGACACTAGCATCCCGTTCTCGATCCAGTTTGTGTGCATGTGGATACCGGTAGAGGCACGACGTTTGGAGTGCTCAACAATCTCGGTTTGTTCTTATTTTATTTCCGCTGCAGAATATCCAGGTATATCCAAAACTCTAAGATCTAGTTTTATTTCAATATTTGCATGAGATCTTGGCAATTGAATTTATAGGTTGTTTTATAAAGTGTTATAAACCTGTATGAATTTCCTTCACTTAACCATTACACAAGCGTACATATTTATACTGACAATCCTAGGGTGCAAAGACTTCAGATTTTCGATGTGGGACTTTGTCCTTCCTTCCCAGCTGCCGACCTAACCTTTTGGGCCCGATATCCGGCCCGAGAGTCTTCCGTGATCAGTCTGCCCGTTCTGACCCAAATCTGGCCCGCCGATGAATAGTGTTTTACCCGCGTGAACAGTATTCCGAATGTTTTACGACTTTTGAGATTTGAACTGCCCATTCTTTGTTTGAACTTCCAGCCGCCGGTTTTCGTATTGATGGCCAGCCCCGGTTCCTTTGGCTCGTGTGCTTGGGCGACTGGTCCATGGATGGCTGGACGTTGGTCACGATCTTACGAAAATGTTTATGGACGTCTTGGACTCAGAACACGCAACTGCCCAATCTTCGAGTCGGTCCGGGCTTAGAGTTATGTTTGATGGTTGGTCGACTGGACAATGTTCGCATAATGAGTCTTGACTGGATTTATCCCCGCCGCCGGTCAATGCTTGGTTGATCGCCGGCGGCTGGCCTTATCCCAGCCGCCGGACAATGCTCGGTTGATCACCGGCGGCTGGCCTTATCCCAATCGTCGGGCAAGGCTCGGTTGATCGCCGGCGGCCGGCCTTATTCCAGCCGCCGGGCAAGGCTCGGTTGATCGCCGGCGGCTGGCCTTATCCCAGCCGCCGGGCGATGCTCGGTTGATCACCGACGGCTGGCCTTATCCCAGCCGCTGGATCGTGATGGGCGGATCAAGCCACAGGCAGCTGGCATTGTGCCGGCCGCCGGACCTTATACGAACGGGTCCTTGCCAACCGTCGGGTCATGCTAACCTTGGTCTCGGGCGGCTGGCCTTAGCACATCCAGTCCGTACTTGAGATTACTTCCATTTGATTTTGATCTTTAACTCTTGTTTCGTCAATCTCCGAGGAGGGGATTTCGACCCCAACAGTTAGCCCCCCAGCTCTTCGTTTTCGTAGTCCAGGACGATGAGCTCTAAGCCGAGGTTTTATTGGGATTGATCGAAACGGGAAAATTTCCTTTCTTCTTCTCTTTCCTTTTTTTGTAAAGAAAAATTTCCTTTTCGTGTTAGAGATTCGTGGGCGGTTGGCTCGGAATTGGAAAGATCCAGTTTCTATTCAAACCAGGATTTGAACCGTCCGACTATATATACGCACCCTTCCTTCTTCTTTTTCCTCGCGAGTTCCTTCTATAGTCGAGTGCTCTTTCCGTCTCCTTGAATTTAATATCATGGTTAGGCCATTTTTCGCGAAAGGAGGCAGATGGAGAAGAACGGAGAGGCGAACAAGCTTGGAAAAGATTCTAAGGACAAGACGGCGCCTGGCCTTTCGGAATCGGGATTGGCAGACGGTAGTCAAGCCATCCCTCCACCCGAGTGGCCCGCGGATAAGTTGGCGGTATCCACCGTTGTGGTCACTCCTTTGAAGAAAGAGGCTATTCTTGAACGAAGCATCGCGCAGCGTTTGCCCAAGGCTAAAGCAGCAGCTGGCGGGGTCGTCTATGGCCTGAGCGATGAAGACGACCTGTTGCTCCAAAAGCAGGCGGGTTGCCTTGCTGACCCTGGAGCGAAAAATTCTCCTTCCGAGGCTCGGCGTATGGGTCCTCCGCCAGGGCTTGCTTTTCCTGAGGCTGTTTGTAAAAATCGTCGTCAGTCTGCTAGGAGTTTTTCGGTGATCACGGATGCTAGTTTCAAGTTTCCTATTTGTGATAATCTGGACGAGCCTGAGAAGAATGAGGATATGGCTTTGAGCGGGATGAAGGTTTATCTATTCTTGCCTTTCTTTTCTTTTCTTTTTTTTTTTTTTTGCTGACTCTTTTTTTTGTAGTTCATGTCTTCCGTGAACAAATGCATCAGCACATATGACGCTTCGTTCCGAGGAATCCACAAGCGTGCTGAGGAAGCTCGAGAGGATGCTCGGCTGGTAAGGAGGAAACTTAACGAACTTGAGGTGGCGTCTTCACATAGGTCAAGTCGCTCGAGTGGGAGCTTGCTTCGTTGCGCGCGGAAAAAGTCGAGGCGTTGCAGTTCAAGACCCGCCAAGAGGCCAAGGACGCGCGTCATGCTAAGGAAGTGCAGGCTTTGAAGGACCAGATGGCCAGTGCAAAAGCGGCGCACAACTCGAAGGTGCGGCGGGCTTATGCGGATGGCCGCAAGGCTTCCGTCGCGAAATTCCACGACTTCTTGGATGCGCTAAAAGAAGATCTTGGATCTTTGTCTGAGGCAAGGAACCAGGAAGTAGATTTGGCTCAGATAGAGAGTAATATCGAACTTGTCGCGTTGCTTCAGGGGACTGATCCTCCCAGCTTGGATGAGGAGAAGGTGAAATTGTCCACATGGATGAACGAGTTTGATAAGTCTGCAGCTCGGTTTGATGATGTGATCGCTCGAATTCGTGGGAAGATTGATTCTCAGTCGTGCCCAGCCCATAGGGATGACAATGTTTCAATACCCGAGGAAAGATCTGTCGAAGAGGAGGCTACTTCTCTCAGGGTGGTTGATCTATCGGGATCGAACGAGTCTATTCCCGAAATCTCGGATATTGTTGTTGCCAAGGCGTTTGGTTCTTATTCTTGACCTTGCGTGGTTTTTTTTTCTAGTTATTTTTGAGTTTTTGGCTTTCGTTTATAGATTTATGTTATGTACGGCCTGATTTTTGGTATGGACCGGTTTTTTTTTGTTTTGAGATTTCAATAAGATAAGCTTTCGAGATTTGCATTTTGCCACGCGTTGTTTCTTTGTACAAAGATCCTGATTGGATGATCGTGGGCGGCTGGGTTTAGTCCAAGACAAACCCGGCCGCCGTGTGTTGATGTGGAGAAGACGGTCGGCCGCTCTAGGTGTCAACCCTCGGCGGGCGGATCGGACGTCGAGCCGGATCATACTGGACCGATTATGGCAGCAGGTAATGTTCCAGCCGCCGGATCATGCTGAATCGATCACGGGTGGCTGGTAATGTCCCAACCGCCAGATCGTGTTAGATCAATCACGGACGGCTGGCAATGTCTCACCCGCCGGATTATGCTGGACTGATCACGGGCGGCTAGCCATGTCCCAGTCGCCGGATTATGTTGGGTTGATCTCGGGCGGCTGGCCATGTCCCAGCCGCCGGATTATGTTGGATTGATCACGGGCGGCTGGCAATGTCCCAGCCGCCGGGTTATGTTGGGTTGATCCCGGGCGGCTGGCCAAGTCCCAGCCGCCGGATTATGTTGGATTGATCACAGACGGCTGGCCATATGGGCGACTGGCCCGTTTGTCTAGTGAGACTGGGCGGCTGGCCTGTTTCTTTAAAGAGGCAAAGCAGACCATTTATCTAAAGAGATCGGGCGGCCCATTTATCTGAAGAGATCGAGCGGCCCATCTATCTGAAGAGATCGGGCGGCCCATTTATCTGATTGGATTGGGCGGCTGACCTTCTTCATATTGACTCGGTTTTGTTTGCTTAGTTTAGTCGGGTTGATCGGGGCGCTGTTCCGGGCGCTCAGATCTTATTGTTCGAGAAGAGTTCCCCTTGTGTTATTCGACCAGCGGAGTTAGCCGCTGGGTTTGGAGTTTCGTTTAGTCGCTCGTTTTCGGACGAGTTTATGATCTCGTACCAGGGCCGGTTTGGTACTTCGTCGTGAGATGTCTAAGACTAGCGTTCCATGTTGGCGTTTACTGGGTTTAGCGAGTTCATTTCACGACTCATGCTTCACACTTTCTACCCATGCGGGGCGTTTGGTGGAAATGAACTAAATAGAACATCGTCTCAAACGTTTCCTGCAGGATCACGGAATGTCAGGTTACGCCTTTCGGATGGTAGTCCGGAAATTTGTATAGCGCACTGTGTTTATCCGCCTTGGGATGTAAAAAGAACCATGGTTAAAAGAATCGTCCCGTTGTGATCAGAAACAGACGGTGGCATGCTTGCCATTTGTTGGGAGCCAAGGGGCATTTGTTGTGCCTTAATGATGGGCGATGTTGTTTGTGTTGGAGATGCGTTATGACATGTCAAGTCTCAATGTTCATTTTCTCGGGTTTTTTTATGAGTCCATTCGCTTTCCGGATCAGGTTTCGGGATGCTAAGTCCCAATGTTTGTCGGAATGGTGTTCTCGGGAAACTTTTCAAGCTATGGATGTGTTATGAGATGCTAGGTCCCAATGTCCATCCTTTTGATTTGTTCGTGAAAATTTGGGAGTATGCATATACGGACTCTCTCCCCCCTTAAAAATTATAAAATACAAATAACTGAACTCGTCGGATGGCGAGTTGCCTACGTCTAGTGGTAATACTTCTTTAGGTGCATCGCGTTCCATGTCCTCGGAACTGGCTTTCCTTCTTTGTTTTCCAGCTCGTATGCACCTGGGTGGACCACCTTTGCTACTTTGTACGGTCCTTCCCATTTTGCGCCTAGCTTCCCTGCATTCGGCTCCTCGGTGTTTTGGAAAACTTTGCGGAGGACGAAGTCTCCTTTCTTGAATTTGCGGTTTCGCACGTTTGAGTTGTAGTACTTGGCTGCTGCTTGTTGATAGTTTTGAATGCGGATGAGCGCTTGATCCCGTCTTTCGTTTATCAGGTCCAGTTCATCTAACATCATCAGATGGTTAAGGCCTTCCTGTCCAGGCAAGAGTCTTCGTCTGACGCCGTCCACGATAGTTTTGTTGGCTGCTTCGGCCTGGCCGTTTCCCTGTGGATAACGCGGCATTGACTTGCTCAGGCGTATTTTCCACTCTTCGCAGAATCCTTCGAAGCGGGCGGAAATGAATTGAGAACCATTGTCGGTGACAATCTCGTAAGGGACCCCGTGCCGGCATATGATGTTTTTCCAGACGAAGTGCTCCACTTGAGCGTCCTTGATACTGGCGTAAGAGTCCGCTTCGACCCACTTTGAGAAGTAGTCTGTTAGGACAAGTAGGAACCTTTTCTGCTTTGAATTATGCATCGGCCCCACGATATCCATTGACCACCTCATGAATGGGTATGGTGCGGAGATTGAAGAGAGTAGTTCTGCGGGCTGATGGATCACTGGTGCGTGCCTCTGGCATTTTTCGCACTTGCGGGAGAACTTCTCGCAATCTTTTATCATGGTTGGCCAATAGTGTCCGTGCCGCTTGATTTTGATTGCGAGGGCTCTCCCTCCGGAATGATTTCCGCACGATCCGCTATGGACTTCCTCCATAATTCGTCTTGCTTCTTCTTTTTCCACGCAGACCATTAACGGTCCGGAGATCCTCCATTTGTAGATGTTGCCGTCAAGGAGGACGAAGCGGGCTGCTTGGGCCCTTAGTTCGTGCAGCCCACTTATCCACCGGGACTTCCCCGTCTGTAATGTATGTTCGTATCGGGGCCATCCATCCGCGATCGCAGCCATACTCTTCCGTCGGGATGGTTGCTAACTCTTCTTCCGGAGGTTCTTCCTCGCCTTCACCTTCCGGCAGTTGTATAAGATTGGCGACTCGCGGCGGATCGATGCTTGGTTGTTCTATGAATTCGACGGGAATGATTCACATTTCTCCCGGGGCAGACGTTGATGCCAGGGCCGCCAATGCATCGGCCGGGGCATTTTCTCCCCGTGGGATTCTTGTGAGTTCGAACTTTTCAAATCGCTTCGCGAGCTCCTGGACAATTTTGAGATATGCATCCATCCGATCGTCTTTTGCTTCATAGTCCCCGCTGAACTGATTTGCTACCAGCTGGGAATCGCAAAATGCTTGCAGATTCTGGATCTTGAGCCCGACGGCGAGTCTTAGTTGAGGAGTAACCTGAACGACTGTTCTAGGATTTCTCCAGTTGGTGACGTTAACCGTACCCCGACTCCCGAACCTTGCTTTGAAGAAGACCCGTCTGCGTGGAGAACCCACGCCGAATCCGATGTTGGTTCACTAACGCCTGCGGTCGGGAGTTCGATTAAGAAATCCGCAAGGACCTACGATTTCGCGCATGTTCTGCTTCGGTACACGATATCATACTCGCTTAATTCTACTCCCCATTTCGCCAGACGTCCCGATTGACTGAGACTGTGCAGGATCGTTCTGAGCGGAAAAACCGAGAGTAAAATGATCGTGTGCGATTGGAAATAAGGCCGCCATTTCCGAGCGCACATCACCACTGCCAAGGCTGCCTTCTCCATTAGCGGGTATCGAGTTTCCGCGTCCGTCAAAGTCTGGCTCACGTAGAAGACCGGTTTTTGTTCGTTGCAATCTTCTCTGATCAGCACTCTGCTTACTGTCGTCGATGATACCGCTGTATACAGAAAAAGGGGCTCTCCTTCGACCGGCTTTGAAAGTAGGGGCGGGCTTGCCAGGTATTTCTTTAGTTCTTGGAACGCCTGCTCGCATTTCTCTGTCCACTCAAACTTTTTGTTTCCCCTGAGTGTGTCGTAGAAAGGCAAACATTTGTCCGTCGACCTCGAGATGAACTGGTTCAGCGCCGCGACCTGTCCGATCAATCTTTGGATTTCTCTCTTAGTTTTTGTTGAGGCCATCTCTATCAGGGCATTAATCTGCTTCGGGTTTGCTTCTATCCCTCGATGAGTCACCAGATACCCGAGAAATTCACCGGATGTCACTCCGAATCTGCACTTTGCCGGGTTTAGCTTCATGTTGTGCCGGTTGAGTTGTTCAAAGCATTCCCGCAAGTGTTTCACGTGGTCCTTTTCCTCCAACGACTTGACTAGCATATCGTCGATGTAGACTTTCATCGTTCTTCCGAGTTGTTCGGCGAACATTTTGTTGACAAGCCTTTGGTACGTTGCGCCGGCATTCTCTAACCCGAACGGCATCACCTTATAGCAGTATGTCCTGCGATCTGTGATGAACGCAGTCTTGTCTCGATTGTTGGGGTTCATCATGATCTGGTTGTATCCGGAGAAAGCGTCCATGAATGATAGCAGCTTGTTCCCCGCCGTTGCTTCGACTAGTCGATCGATGTGCGGAAGCGGGAAGCTGCCTTTTGGGCACGCTTTATTCAGATCCGTGAAGTCGACGCAAACTCGCTATTTTCCATTTTTCTTCTTTACAACCACCGGATTCGCTAGCCAGTAGGGATATTTCACTTCTGTGATTGATCCGACTTTGAGCAATCTCTCTACTTCATCGTTCACTGCCTGGGCACGCTCTGGTCCGAGTTTCCGTCTTTTCTGCTTTACCGGTTTGAACGTCAGGTCTACGTTGAGCTCATGGCTTGTAATGCCGATGTCGATCGCAGGAATATCCTCTGCTGTCCACGCGAAGGATCTTGCGTTCTCCTTCAACAAGGAGATTAACTCCATCTTGATCGGCTCCTTCAGGTTCACTCCAATCTCCGTACATCGCTCCGGATTCGTTTTGTCTATATTGACCGAAATCACTGGCTCGCACGGGGGATCCTTCTCCATCTCCCGGGATTCTTCGATTTGTAATTTTTGTTCGAGTTTCGCAAGCTGCCGCTCTTCCTTTCCCTCTTCGGGCTTCGGCTGGCGACGGAGATCGGTTACCGGCTTCCTCAATCTGTGTTCCATCAAGAAACAAGCTCGAGAATCTTTCTGTCGTCCCCACATTGTTTCCACTCTGGTCGGAGTCGGGAATTTTAGGCACAGGTGGTAAGTCGACGGGATGGCCTTCATTGAGTCAACCATGGGGTTCCAACGATTGCGTCGCAGATTCGCGGGCAATCGATCACCGAGAACTTCGTGTCTTTTTCCACTCCTTTTGCTTTCACGGGAAGTTGGATCGTCCCTATTGTCATCGTCGTTTTTCCGGAGAAACCAGTCAACGGTTTTGGATGGGTTATGAGATGTTGGGTCTCAATATTCATCTTCCGAAGGGTTTCAAGGAATATGACGTTCACCGTTCCTCCAGTGTCGACTAAGACTCTTGGTATCTCGTACCCTCCGATTGAAAGGTTGACCACGAGCAGATCGTTGTGCGGATGGTCTATTTCGGCAGCTTCTCCTTCTCGGAAAGTCATCGTTCCGCCGCGGCTGCCATCCACGGAACTCCAGACCATTGTTTCTTCGGTCATCGTCTTCGTTCCGTATCCTTTTCGTTCTAAGGGTTAAGAATATTTCTCGTCCCCACAAACGGCGCCAAACTGTGAGAGCCGAAACTCACACTGTCAAAACTTATATTTTATGGGGGCTCGAAAATTCTATTTTAAAGAACTAAAGGACCGAAAATGCAAAAAGATATATTTTATTGATATTTTCCGAAAGTACAAGGGAAATTAGCAAAAGCTGAAAAGTCTTAAATTGCTAAAAATCCTAATACTCAGATTTGGGATGCCCTTAACCCTTACACAAGCGCACATATTTATACTGACAATCCTAGAGGCTAGAGTGATATGACTTCAGATTTTGGATGTGGGACTTTGTCCTTCCTTCCCAGCTTCCGACCTAACCTTTTGGGCTCGATATCCGGCCCGAGAGTCTTCCGTGATCCGTCTGCGCGTTCTGACCCAAATCTGGCCCGCCGATGAATAGTGTTTTAACGGTTTTTCCCGCGTGAACAGTATTCCGAACGTTTTACGACTTTTGAGATTTGAACCGCCCGTTCTTTGTTTGAACTTCCAGCCGTCGGTTTTCCTATTGATGGCCAGCCGTCGGTTCCTTTGGCTCGTGTTCTTGGGCGACTAGTCCACGGATGGCTGGACGTTGGTCACGGTCTTACAGTAAATGTTTATGGACGTCTTGGAGTCAGAACACCCAACTGCCCAATCTTCGAGTCGGTCCGGGCTTAGAGTTATGTTTGATGGTCGGTCGACTGGACAATGTTCGGATAATGAGTCTTGACTGAGAAATGATCGTGGGCGGCTGGCCTTATCCCAGCCGCCGGTCAATGCTTGGTTGATCGCCGGCGGCTGGCCTTATCCCAGCCGCCGGTCAATGCTTAGTTGATCGCCGGCGGCTGGCCTTATCCCAGCCGCCGGACAATGCTCGGTTGATCACCGGCGGCTGGCCTTATCCCAGCCATCGGGCAAGGCTCGGTTGATCGCCGGCGGCTGGCCTTATCCCAGCCGCCGGGCAAGGCTCGGTTGATCGCGGCGGCTGGCCTAAGCCCAGCCGCCGGCGATGCTCGGTTGATCGCCGGCGGCTGGCTTTATCCCAGCCGCCGGGCGATGCTCGGTTGATCTCCGGCGGCGGGCTTATCCCAGCCGCCGGATCGTGATGGGCGGATCAAGCCACGGGCGGCTGGCATTGTGCACATCCAGACCGTGCTTGAGATTACTTCCATTTGATTTTGATCTTTAACTCTTGTTTTGTCAATCTTCGAGGAGGGGATTTTGACCCCAACAGGAATTACCACAAGCTCAGTAATGAACTTCCTAATCCAAACAGCCTCCATCGCCGCTTCAGAAGCAGCGATGTATTCAGCCTCGGTCGTTGAGTCCGCCACGGTGCTCTGCTTGGAACTCTTCCAACTAACTGCACCTCCATTCAGGCAGAAGACGTAACCAGATTGAGATCGAAAATCGTCTTTATCTGTCTGTAAGCTAGCGTCCGTATAACTGCTCACTACAAGCTCATCACTTCCTCCGTACACTAGGAACTTATCCTTAGTATTTCTCAAATAATTTAGGATTGTCTTGACGGCAGTCCAGTGACTCTCACTGGGTCTGATTGGTATCGACTCGTCATGCTTAACACACATGCAACATCTGGACGAATGCAGAGCATGGCATACATAATAGATCTTATCGCAGAAGCAAAAGGAATCCTACTCATGCGCTCTCACTCAGCAGCTGTCGAAGGATACTGCTTCTTGCTGAGAGTAATGCCATGAGACATCGGAAGCAAGCCCTTCTTGGAATCATGCATGTTGAACCTGTGTAAAACCTTATCGATATAAGTGTCCTGACACAGTCCAATCACCCTCTTTGATCTATCTCTATAGATTCTTATTCCAAGAATATAAGCGGCTTCGCCCATGTCTTTCATCGAGAAACAACTTCCGAGCCAATCCTTTACTGACTGAAGTAACAGAATATTGTCTCCAATGAGAAGTATGTCATCTACATACAGTACGAGAAATGCAACTGCGCTCCCACTAGTCTTCTTGTAAACGCAAGGTTCCTCTTCGTTTCTGATGAAGTTAAACTTTTTAACTGCTTCATCAAAACGAAGGTTCCAACTCCGAGATGCTTGCTTCAATCCATAAATGGATTTATGATGCATACCTTCCCAGCAGCTTTAGGATCAATGAAACCTGGAAGTTGTGTCATGTACACGTCCTCTTCCTGAATCCCGTTAAGGAAGCTGTTTTCACATCCATTTGCCAAATCTCATAATCATGATGAGCGGCTGTTGCTAGGAGAATCCGAATAGATTTAAGCATAGCGACTGAGGAATAGGTTTCATCATAGTCAATACCATGAACTTGCTTGAAAACTTTTGCCACCAACCTAGCTTTGTAAATCTGAACATTTCCATCCACATCGATCTTCTTCTTGAAGACTGATAATCTCACATTGTACCTTGTTTTAACATACATTTAGTTCAGGTTTTGTATCCTTTCATGCATTCATTCATCATGTTTTGTTCACTTTTGCATTCATCTTAGAAATGTTGGGTTTTAGACTAGGCATTGCATATTTTGCATGGTTTGGAGTCTATTTCAGGTCTAAATGGAGCTATGAAGAACACTTGGAGAGTGGTGAATGATGTGGACATGAGGAACCAAGCATAAGAGCCAAGAAAGATGAAGATTTCAGCACATTGTTCCCACAACGACGTGATACACCGACAGGATTTAGGCAGCTACGACGCAGCGGGATGACACAGCGACCAAATCACATCGGTGCAAGAATCGAGAGAAACCAAGTCCGAAGACACGCAGCGACGTGATACACCGAGAGGAAATAGGTCGCTGCACGACTTTGACAGGACGAATTTGGGGTTTTCCTATAAATACTCTTGACCTGAAAACACTTCTCTTCATCCTTTCTCTTGCCCCCAAAGCTTGTGCTTTGGTTTCTTCATAGATCTTAGAACAATTACTTTTGGGATGAGAGATTGGATCATTTGTATATATTTATTTATGCTTTCCTCTTCTTCAATCTTTAATCTTTTTAGTCCTTGCTTTCTTGTTCTTCTTCTTCTTTTTGGGGTTTGAGACTAAGGTAGATTAAGGGAGTTTTATGTTTAATTCTTGATTGCTTGTGCTCTTAATACAATATTCCTCTCTATTTGATGTGCTTAATACTAGGCTAGCCTTGATAAAGCTTGCTTAGGATTTTAGCTTTCTCTTATGCCTACCAAGTGTTTGATGAAATACTGATTGGTCATTTAGAGGATTTGTTCATCCTAGCCTAAGAGATTAGATGTTTAGGGAGCATTTTGGCATTATAGAATTGGTTTTTCTTGCTTGTTAGCTATCTAATCACTAATGAGAATTAGTTCTTGGTTAGGTATTTAGCAAAGAGATTTTCACCAAGAGATTGGGTTAATCTATCTTCCTTGAATTCTATGCCTAGGAATTAGCATTGCTATATGTTTTATGAAGCATCTTTTATCATTCTTGGATCTTCCTATATCATTAATTTCTTTAGTCTTGAACCCTGCTTTTGTATTTGCTTTAGATTGTTAGTTTTCATTTCTTGTTCATCTTAGGTTGTTAGATTTGATTCTCATTTACATGTTAGGCTTAGCTTAGCGAGTTTTCTGCATCTTGGGTGTTCCTTAGCCTATGGATTGGATTGATAACCTCTTGTACTTCAATGACATGATTTTAGACTTGAGGAATTGAGTCACAAGACCTAAAAAACCGTGTATCAATTTGGCGCCGTTGCCCGTTCATTGTGTTTTAGGCATTTGAGTTTGATTTCTTGCTTAGACTAGGGCAAAAGTCAAGCTTTGTGACTATAAACAAGCACACTTGGAAGGTAGTTCCATGGCTATCCCTTGTAACATTTCTTCCTTATGCTATTGATTTCTTTTGTTTAGTGTTTCAGGTTTCAAGAGGTCTCAAATAGTTCAACAAAGGTGGGCAACGCCAAGGAGCTGACAATAGCTTATTAAAAGAGCTGGTGCACCGATCATGGCCAAAAAATTGGTAGGCCACATGCTGAGTACAAACCAGACATTTCTGCTCTGTTTGATGGCTTGTCCATGCACCCAATTACTCTCCCAATGGCGATTACACTGAAAGACCATCTCGGACGAATATCCTCCTCCATTACAAGAACTTGAGGTATACTCCAATACCTTTGCACTTTTCCTATTTTCTTCTTCTCTTAATTTTTGAATTGTTGGCTCCTCTTGCATTTTCATTACACAGTGGATTACACAGGGACTGTGTAATTTAAGTGTGGGGGAGGGTGTGATACTAACAATTCTCTTTCAAGTTTTGTCATTCATCTCTTGCATATCTCTCATAATTGCAAAAAATTGAGATTTTTGGAAAAAATTGAAATTTTTAAAAATTTGAGTGATCATCTAGCTGCATCTTGCACTTTAGGATTGCATCTAGTTACATTTGCATTTAGGTTTCATGCATTTGAAAATTTGAGCATGATGTTTGCCTTTGAGAGATGTTAATTTTTGAAATCACTTCATTGCCTAAGTTGTTAGTTCTTTGATGTTATGGTCAAGTTTGAATTGAAGTTTGAACCACACTTGGAATTCTTTGCTTGATACTCTTGTCTTGATGAAGCTTGCATGATCTGAATTCAGTCTCTATTTACTAGAACCATAATTTGAATATTGAATTATCATGTCTTATGCATTGAAAGTGTTTTCATGGATACCTTACACATACTTGGGCTTTCTTTCTCCCTTCTTTGTCCCCTCTTGCTAGTCCAAGTAGATTTCCCTGCCATTAACCAAACTTCTTTTTCAAGCCAAAAATTATTTGTGAGTGATTGTGAGACCTTTTCTTCAAGGAATGAGCTTAGTAAAAAGTGTTGGGTTAGAACTACAAAGGGACCATTCCATTGTAGAACTAGCTCACCCTCTTGAGCTAGATAGGCTAGGATGTTTTGGTTAATAAGGGATGGCTTTGGGATTTTTTTTTATTTATTTATTTGGTTATCAAGTGAAAAAGGAAAAGAGAAAGCAAAGGAAAAGGAGTGCACATAAGTAACCTTGGGAAGTTTGGCTAATCATTAAAAGCTCTATGCAAATGAAGAAGGTGTCCAAAGCTAGCAAGGAGAACACCAGCAAATTAAAGAAGAGCAAAAGCAAAGAAGAAATGGCCAAACCACCAAGAAGAATCAAAGAAGAAGATGCACCATCAAGGAAGCTCCAAAAAAGAGAAAGAAGAATGAGATCAAAGAAGCAAAAAGCTTTAAGAAAAAGGGTAGAATAGGATAGGTTTTGGGGAGAAGCAAGGGAGTTTAGATCACTTATGGGTTTTTTGGGGTAGATGGGAGTTTACCTTTGTATGCATAAGTTGTTCTTTACCCTTAGCATTTTACCAAAGCTCATTCTATTTTCTTGAGAGAACCCTTGCACTTAAATATAACCAGTTTGAAATTGTTTGAGGTTATCTTTGCCTCAAAAGCCTTGTCCTTAGCCAAATGAAACACAAGATTTGCATAAGCAGGATCCACTTGGTTGATGAGTTAATTGAATGTTAAAGAGATTGGATGATGTGAGTGCTTGTGTAAGATAGGCTTGAGTATTTTTTGTATATGTTTGTGATGAGTGTGGCTAGATTTTCAGTAAGAACAAGCATCATTTGCATTTCAGAATCATTAACTTGGACAATGATTTGATTTTTATTATTGACATCTTTCAAATCAAATAGCTCCAATTTTCAAACTTCTCTTCCACCATGTTCACACTTGCTTGAGGGCAAGCAAGAGCTAAATGTGGGGGAGTTGATAATCTCACATTTTACCTTGTTTTAACATACATTTAGTTCAGGTTTTGTATCCTTTCATGCATTCATTCATCATGTTTTGTTCACTTTTGCATTCATCTTAGAAATGTTGGTTTTAGACTAGGCATTGCATATTTTGCATGGTTTGGAGTCTATTTCAGGTCTAAATGGAGCTATGAAGAACACTTGGAGAGTGGTGAATGATGTGGACATGAGGAACCAAGCATAAGAGCCAAGAAAGATGAAGATTTCAGCACATTGTTCCCACAGCGACGTGATACACCGACAGGATTTAGGCAGCTACGACGCAGCGGGATGACACAGACCAAATCACATCGGTGCAAGAATCGAGAGAAACCAAGTCCGAAGACACGCAGCGATGTGATACACCGAGAGGAAATAGGTCGCTGCACGACTTTGACAGGACGAATTTGGGGTTTTCCTATAAATACTCTTGACCTAAAAACACTTCTCTTCATCCTTTCTCTTGCCCCCAAAGCTTGTGCTTTGGTTTCTTCATAGATCTTAGAACAATTACTTTTGGGATGAGAGATTGGATCATTTGTATATATTTATTTATGCTTTCCTCTTCTTCAATCTTTAATTTTTTTAGTCCTTGCTTTCTTGTTCTTCTTCTTCTTTTTGGGGTTTGAGACTAAGGTAGATTAAGAGAGTTTTATGTTTAATTCTTGATTGCTTGTGCTCTTAATACAATATTCCTCTCTATTTGATGTGCTTAATACTAGGCTAGCCTTGATAAAGCTTGCTTAGGATTTTAGCTTTCTCTTATGCCTACCAAGTGTTTGATGAAATGCTGATTGGTCATTTAGAGGATTTGTTCATCCTAGCCTAAGAGATTAGATGTTTAGGGAGCATTTTGGCATTATAGAATTGGTTTTTCTTGCTTGTTAGCTATCTAATCACTAATGAGAATTAGTTCTTGGTTAGGTATTTAGCAAAGAGATTTTCACCAAGAGATTGGGTTAATCTATCTTCCTTGAATTCTATGCCTAGGAATTAGCATTGCTATATGTTTTATGAAGCATCTTTTATCATTCTTGGATCTTCCTATATCATTAATTTCTTTAGTCTTGAACCCTGCTTTTGTGTTTGCTTTAGATTGTTAGTTTTCATTTCTTGTTCATCTTAGGTTGTTAGATTTGATTCTCATTTACATGTTAGGCTTAGCTTAGCGAGTTTTCTGCATCTTGGGTGTTCCTTAGCCTATGGATTGGATTGATAACCTCTTGTACTTCAATGACATGATTTTAGACTTGAGGATTGAGTCACAAGACCTAAAAAGTCATGTATCAAGACCCATTTACACTCAATGACTTTTACACCATCGGTAAATCACCCAAAGTCCGTACTTGGTTTTGTGACATGAAACCCATTTCGGATTCAGCGGCCTTAAGCCACTTTTCGGAGTCAGGGCGCATCATTGCTTCTTCGAAAGTCGCAGGTTCGTCAGTTTCAATGATCAAGAGATCATGACAATTAGTCACAAGAAATCCGTATCTCTTGGGCTCGTGACGAATCCTTTCGGATCTGCGAACTTCATGCATCACAGGCTCGGGCTCTACAACTCTTTGTAGATCCAGTCGCTGCTCTTCGTCGACAGGTTGAGCAGGCTCCTGTGATTCTCGAACTTCTTCGAGTTGTACTTTACTCCCACTGTTTTTCTTGGAAAGAAATTCTCTCTTAAGAAAAACACACTTCTTAGCAACAAACACTTTGTTCTCAGATCGGTTGTAAAAGTAGTAAGCCTTGGTTTCCTTAGGATAACCAAGGAAGTAGCACTTATCAGATTTGGGTGCAAGCTTATCAGATCTCAACCGCTTGACATAAGCTTCACAACCCCAA
Organism: Isatis tinctoria; assembly: GCA_010577795.1. NCBI lineage: Eukaryota > Viridiplantae > Streptophyta > Magnoliopsida > Brassicales > Brassicaceae > Isatis > Isatis tinctoria. Next base: position 1,983 of record VHIU01000638.1, on the reverse strand, counting down.
ATTTTAAGGAAAGACAAACTTAGAACTTTTCCAGTCCACATCTCATATGGCGTCTTTTCAACTGATTTTGATGGAACTCTGTTTAGCGTAAACACAGACGTTTCTAGAGCGTATCCCCAAAAGGATAATGGAAGATCTACTTGACTCATCATCAATCAGACCATATCTAATAAAGTCTGATTCCTCCTTTCAGACACACCGTTCCACTGAGGTGTTCCGGGAGGAGTGAGTTGTGAAACAATTCCACAATTACTCAGATGATCACTGAACTCTTCTCTTAAGTACTCACCTCTGCGATCTGATCAAAGAGCTTTGATACTTTTGCCAAGTTGGTTTTATACTACATTCTGGAATTCTTTGAACTTTTCAAAGGATTCCGACTTATGTCTCATTAAATAGACATAACCAAATCTACTGAAGTCATCAGTAAATGTGATGAAGTACTGAAAGTTTCCTCTAGCGCTAACGCTCATTGGGCCGCACACATCAGTATGTATAAGGCCCAATAAGTCACCGGCCCTTTCATTAAATTTGTTGAAAGGAGCCTTTGTCATTTTGCCCAATAAGCAGGATTCACACTTCTCAAATGATTCAAAATCAAATGAGTCTAAAAGCCCATCATTCTGGAGCTTTTGAATCATTTTCTCATTGATGTGGCCAAATGACAATGCCAGAGAAAAGTGGGGTTCGAGTCATTGGTTCTTAACCATTTTGTATTTATGTTATAGACAGGCAAAGATTGGTTAAGAATACAAAGTCCATTCTCTAATGGAGCGCTACCATAAAATATTTCATTATGATCAAAAGAATAACACTTGTTTTTAATCGAAAAATGAAAATCTTCTAAATCCAAAACAGAAATAGAGATGATGTTTCTGCTTATAGCAGGTACATAGTAGCAATTATTTAATTCTAAAACTAAGCCTGACGGCAGAGACAAATGATAAGTTCCTACGGCTAATGCAGCAACTCTTGCTCCATTCCCAATGCGCAGGTCCAGTTGTCCCTTCTCCAGCGTTCTACTGTTGCTTAGACCCTGCATATTAGTACAAATATGAGCGCCATAGCCGGTATCTAATACCCAAGACTTAGAACCTGAAGCAGTAACATTTACTTCTATAACATAGATACCTGGAGAAGTCATCTCAAACGTCTTCTTTGAGTTCTTTAGATCTCCCAGATACTCTTTGTAATTTCTCTTCCAATGCCCAGACTTATTGCAGTAATGGAATTTATCAGGATCATTAGGGCCGCGTTTGGGCTTGGAGGAAGCCTCAGGTTTGTCCTGATTCTCAATCTGGACTGCCTTGGCTTTTCCTTTGCCCTTAGCGGGTTTCTTAAACCTTTTACCCCCTTGTAGTAAAAGTACATTAGGGGTGCCCTTCTTGATGTTTGGCTCAACTGTCTTGAGCATGCCATGCAATTCGGTCAAAGTCTTTGTCATGTTATTCATGTTATAGTTCATGATAAACTGATCAAAGCTTGACGGCAAAGACTGCAGAATGATGTCCGTAGCCAACTCTTGGCTAAGGGGACAATCCAGTTTTGCCAGATTATCAATATAACCCATCATCTTTATGACATGTGGGCTAACTGGACCATCCTTTGGTAGCTTGCACTCAATGAGAGATTTAACCGTCTGGTATCTCTCAGTTCGTACTCGCTCCTGAAACATACATTTCAGGCTAGTGATCGGCGACGCCACATTCTCATATTTCTTCTGCAAGTCCCAGTTCATGGTAGCCAGCATGAGACAACTCACATCGACCACATCATTGGAATGCTTCTCCCAAGCATTCTTTTCAGCGTGTGCGGCATTGGGTTTTGGTTTCTCAAGGACATATTCCTTTTTTTTCCTGCTTGAAAACAATTCTCAAGTTCCGATACCATTCGAGGAAGTTCGATCCATTTAGCTTGTCCTTCTCAAGGACGGATCGAAGTGAGAATGTGTTTGTGTGAGTGGTGGTAGACATAGCTGGAGAT